>WEKX01025118.1:65056-271908 GCA_013390025.1 Pitta sordida
GCTCTGAACTTTTGAGGGTTCACAGGCCACTAACTAATATTCAGCTAAGAGGCTTTAGAAATGTAGATTAATGTTTCATGCTCTAGGGAACAAGCTCATCACAAACTCTGTTGAGAAACTCTTTTTTCCCCTCCAGGGAGTGGAATTACATAATCAGTTAAGTACATTATGGTTTCTTAGCTCCTTCTAAGCCTTGGTACAGGCAACCAGCAATAACCTCTGCTGAGGTAGATGGACAAGTGGTGCCTATTATAATGCCAATTACCCACTAGTATGATACAAAATTAATGTACTAACAGCATTCCATCCTGCTATTCTTATTCTGTTTAATTTTAGCCATCAAAACATAGCCCCTTTTTACTCTACGTGCTCCTCGACAACTGGCAAATGACCATGAAACAAAGCGTGTTTGCAATCACACACCCCAGTGCTCCCCCAAACAACCGACAAACCCAAGAGAAAAAACGTATTTGTGGACTCCTACTGGCATCTTCCCTTTCTCATACAGGGATGGAAAACAGAAAGAGAATTAGGTTCCAAAGCAATACTCATTATTATGGTCATATCTTAGAGCAGGCATGGCTACTGCAGCCAATTCTTTCTGCAACTTAAACTGAACGTGCAGCCATGTGATGAGAGATATAATGAGATTTTTAACACAGGGCTGAGTCTGAGTGTTTGACAAAAAAAAGATTCATCTGGGGTACAATGAACTGTTATTTATTTCCATTGGAGTTTAGCAAAGGTTGTCCTACACAACTGTGAAACAATTTTACACTTTTTAAATGTATTAGCTTTGAACTGGAACAGTAAATAAACTATTTATTTGGATTTTTTTTAGTATCTCAAAATGGATTAAGGAGGGCGTGTAGAGAGTATAACCACGACAGAGAACAATTTTTTGATGGCAGGCTAATGGGATTGCAAAGGGCTATTTTGCTGGAGAGGAGGTTTTTAGATGCTTTCTCTCTAATGAAGGTTTTGTTCCTCACTTACAAAGTGTTTTTTGCCTTTCCTTTCCACCCTTTTTTCTTCTTCTTCTTTTAAACAAGTCAGGGAAAGGTGAATTGCCTTGGAGAACCATGTTGTCATTGGACTAAATTAAACCTTAAAAGATCAAAGCTTTCAAAATCATGCTGAGATCAAACTAGGATCTTTGGAAGAGTTAGAGGGAAGGAAAAACACCGATCTTACGGTTTGTCTGCAAACATATTGCTCTTCAGCTGCTGAAAATATGCAGGAGGAGTATTCTTTCTGAAAAGACCCACCCAATCTTCAGTTATAGCAGAGCAGCTTTTAGATAAATCAATCTTTCCTGAGAACAGGTGAAATTCACCTCTGTTCCAAGAGTCCACAGGTCCTGTCCTGGCCATGTAGGATGTTCATTTAATTCCCTAATGGCGCAGTGGTTGTGCTATAAATTTTTGCCTCATGTGACCTTCTAAATCTCTTTCCCCTACCAAGGGCTGCTGAAAATAAAACAATGTTTAAACAAATTAAAAAAAAACCCCCACATATAAATCTTCCACGGCAGTGGAGAAAACTGTTATTAAGTCANGTGGAGAAAACTGTTATTAAGTCAAACACCTGCTGCTCTCAGGTATTTGAAAGCTCTATGGTCTGAAATGCTCTTTAATGGTTTTGGGGGCCCAAGAAACCATAGGGGACACTCCCAAATGCTGATTTATCAAACTAGAAAAGTGGAAGAAATTATTTTCTTCATTCCAATTTCCAAGAAAAATTTGCTTTGCTTCAAAATGTACACATCATTCAGCAGCATCCAACAGATCATGTGTTCTTTCCAAAACATTTTACAATATTCCCTGATTTTTGCAGTGAAATGTGCAATATTATTCTCTCTTGTGCAGCATTACCTCCTCTCTAGGGCATATTTTCAAATCCAAATCACAAACGAGAATCATGCTGTATTTTACCCAAACCAAAGTCTCTGAACTCCCTGAGGAGCTTTCACTTGTGTTTAGAATAGTGTCGCTGGATACACCGGCCCAGGACTTCAGCAACCCCCTTTGGTGAGAGTCCAGCTAAGCCTTTAAACACATGCATGGTACATTTTAAGTGAGCATGAACATCTCCACCAATGTCATCAGCTTCTTCAGCAGCCATAAAATTAAATATGGGCTTAAAGCATTTTCTGGATTAGGCCCTCTCTCCTTTCTTTATTAAAATGGGACAGCGGCTATAAGCCAGCAGAAACTCTAGTGATAAAGTAGAAGACATAAACTTGGAGAGAGATGTGATAAAATTCACTTCTATACATGAGGAAATGACTTCCATAACTCATTTCAGGCTTTACTTCTTGTAAATAGCATGACACTGTAAAAAAGCCCACTCTGTACCGTTTCTGGATGCACACTACACCGATTGCTGACTAGTTCTAATTCAACAGAGCAGGGAGAATTCTGAAGGGGTTCTTGCCTTTTGTTTCATTACCTTTGCTGGATTTTTTTCCCTTTGGATTAAAGAAGAGAATACAGAAAAGCAAATTAAAAAAAAAGGGTCAGGAGTAAGACAGATCTATTGAAGAGGCAAAATTCACATTGCAATTTTTCTTCTGTTCCACAGGCTGGATGGATGATCTACCTTTCTTTCAACTTGCCTTTGCTGGAGGCAAGAATAGTGACAGGATGTTATAGGACTAGCTAAGGTGCAGAGCAGCTGGATTCCCCAGCCTTCTATAAAAAGCCCAAGAGGATGAATTTTGTTAAGGTCTTAAACTATCAATTACCTTTACATAGCTCTTGCAACACTGACTGCTGAGATATATAATCTAGAGAAAGTTCTGCTGGCCAAATACACATTCTCCATTTCACTGTCTTGTGTAGCTGTCAAAGAAGTATCTATCCAAACCTTTGAAACATATAGCTGCGAACAGATTTTTACGGGGTGCACAAAATCCCAAGGCCACAGTGACTTCTGTTAGTTGAGGGTCATTAATTATTTGTCATCCCCTCATATAAGCCACTGCTAAACCAGAAATAAAACAACTTCACCTTAAGGGATCAAATCTTCAGTGACAAAAAAGGCACAGAAAACAACTGGAACAAATTTATTTCTGCAATAAAAGAAGTTAGGGACTTTATTCACATTTAAAAAGAGGGTGCCCTGAAAATAAAAGTTTTAAAAAAATTAAGAAAACAAAACAACAAGGACAGAGAGCTGGGATTCCAGAAAAGTCTCCTGAAGAGTGCATTTTGCAGGGTTGAACAACAGGAAAGCACCGGCTGCTATAGCCAGCTCAGTGTCAAAAAATACTTTCAGTCTTGGTCATTTGTTAGGAGTATAAAATTTATACTCCCCATGTTGAAATAGATAAGAAAGGTAAGAAAATCAGGCACTACACAACATTGTGATTTTAACTTGGCCCTTGCAATTGTGGCAACTCAGTAGAAATTCTCTCACCTTATTATAAGCCCACCCCAAAGAGTTTCAAAGGGATAGAGGAGCTTGGTGTGCATCGAGACTCACAGAGAAAATATGAAGACCTGGTGAGATACAAAAAAATTTTCAAGTGTCCTTGGGGAACCTGAATAACATCACAAAGCCTGAAGACTGTCCCCAGGAGATCCCTTCCACACTTCCTGGGGGGGGCAGGTATGAGAGATGCCTTGGTCTAAGTGCTCCTGGCTAGATGTGTCTGCAACATAAAGTACAACACTGCACAACAACCCCAACTTGCAGTTAGAGAGAGCCTTTAAATTCAAAGCCAGAGAACAACTCTTGCCAAAAAAACCTGCCAAATTTTGCCTTGAAAAATAGATGGACCAAATCCATCTTTACTACCAATGAACAGCCCTTTGCCAAACAGCTAAAGTCTCAGACTGAGTGGTTTTACCTGTACCTCTATTAGAACGTGAAAAAATTATGGATAATGTAAAACTTTTGAGAGGAAAGAGATAAATAGAGGATTCTGTTGAATACATTGTAATTATTAAAAGTAATAGTGAAAATAATTTCTGCCCTGACCTCTAGACTAATATAACCTTTTGGGCAATGACACTGCAGGTACAAACATACCTTATTCTCTACTCAGACCAAAAAACACAGCTGGAAATGAGACACAGAAGCACTTTCTGTAATCCATCCTATGCCTTGCCAATAACAAGTGAGGAAAGAAAAGTTCCTTCATGGATGCGCAGCAAATCACCAGAAGCACACGTAGTGAAAATGAAATCCAGACATAACAGCCTATTTTCTGTTAATGAAATTTTCATGTATAATTACTTGCGGGATCAAAACCCCATTGGCTTTAATGGGAATCTCTGAATATGCAAATGTCTTCTAATCACCTTCAAGGCAGGCACGTATGTATAAGAAAACACACATTATCAGAATCACATTGTGGGTGTAAAGTTGTATTTTCTCATGTGTTTGGTTGGTTGTCAGACAGTGATGTTATTATCATCATCCAGAGGAAATTTCCCCACAGCCATGGTAATAAAAAAACATTTCTTCATGTGACTCATGAAAGCAAGGAGATACCACATTAATAACACAGATCCCAGAATGCACAAATATTGGTGTAACCTATGGGCAAATGACATCTTCCTCCCTGAATCCCAAGCAAATTCTTTGCCTTTTCTATTCTCATTCTGCCATCCTGGAATTCTCATCATCTCCCAGTGACCAGAGTTGAGCTGAGCTGGTTCTCGAGAACAGGGTGACAACTTTCAGAATTGTCCCTCATCTCCAGGCTTATCTCTCTATCAGCATAAAGAATCACCAGAATGAATAACTACTTTATTAATGTCTCTTACAGTTCCAACTTGACCTGCCTGTGTATTATCAGTTCAGCTTCCTCAGTTACAGAAAAGAACTGGCCTAAATAATTAGATAAAAGACTGCCAAGCAATGATAATGCATAGTGATTCTGCTGTTTAAATTACAGGGCCAATGAATAAGAGAAACATTCATGGCTTCTCTTTAAATCCCAGTAGGCAATGAATGAAAGCCTCAACTTATACCTATGGGATCAAAAGAAGCCAGAAATTGCTTTCATGACAATAAATATCTGTGTTGCCTCGTAGTTCTGCTGCATTCTGTATTGATTTTTGACCATCTCTTAAGTGTATTTTAAAAATTCTGTATTTCAATTAATTTACGTACTCCCTAATACATTGAGGATGGGCATAATGTCTTAAAAATAAAAGGAAGTGTGTCAGTCCTCAATCTTTCTCTGACATTCTCAATTATTCTATCCACCACAAGCATGATATGTGTATGCTAAATGTTATAACATTTGTACAACTTCATTCACTGGGCTCTGGTTTTGAGGTTTTTGAGTTTTGAGTGTGTGTGGGGTGTGTATTATTTTTTCTCCTTCTTTTTCAATAATGACAGTGCATTAAGCTGAGTAATAACTAAGTGAAATATGAGTTTTATTGTAAAACAATACAAATACTGAACTCTTAAAGGTGCAGGAAATAAGCACCTTTTAGAAACAGGCTTATTTCGAAGTTATAATTACTTCATAAGTTTATTATAAGTTTATTAGCTCCACTATAAAATATACCATCCGTACCACATAAATCCACCTTTTCCATCTCTGCTACTATCTGAATAGGGAGTCAGATCCTAAAATTGCTGAAATCCTAATGCAGTAAGTGCCTTTAGGCCAATGAGTCTGCAAAAAGGGGAATGGAATCGATGCCAAATATGACTGAATTGTACTCAGAGAGGCCCACATTTTAAAGCTTTTAAAGACATAGTGAATGGCCTAAATGTCAGCATAGACCATAAGAGGCAGTTATTAGGAACACACAAAATGCCATCCTACCCACATCACAGCTCTAAATCTCCTTAAGAAAGTTACTGGATGATCATCCATAGTAAAGACAAAATCCTATGTCAAAGTGTCCTGAGGATCTGTCCACATTGTCTCATAATACAGGATTATGCACCATCTCCTTTCCTTTTGGGATTACAGTTCCTAACACTCCTTATAGCTTTATTAACTAGTGAGTCAGGTAGCAACAATTAATTTGGATAATCAGAAGATACCTGAAACAAGTCCCAGGGCACCAGTTCTCAATAACCTGAGGCTATCCGAACCTCATTAACGTACTAATGACAAATTTGGAGCAGCAAAGTCTGTCTCCTCATTGATCCCTGGAGTGGACTTGGCTGAGCTGGCCGGCTGGGTGAATTTTCCCATCTCTTTTCACAACATCTCTCTGCAAACTTCACCGAGCTGCATCCTGAGACAAAGAGTACCATGTTCTCTGTAGGTCCAAGTACCCTCCATGTCCTGAGACATGCTCAAATAAAGTTCTGTACTTTGAAATTTAACTTTCACAGCCAGGATCATTTGGTTCCTCAGTTTTCCTGTGTGTTCCCCTACTTGGAGGGCTCTGGAATCTTTTTGGATGGGCTGGACACCTTCCTGGAGAGAACCCAAAGGAGCAGATAATCTCCAAGTGTCCTCAAGGCTAAACAAACCTCCACACAGCAACAAGCCCCTCAAGGTCTGAAGGCAATACCAGCAGATGCTTGGTTAAAGAAGAGTGTGCATTGCCGATGGCAAGTGAAACAGGAATGTTTTTCCCTTGTGTGTTGTCATCCATCTAATGAATCCTCTGATTGCTACCATATCTTTTTAGCCACACAAGCAAAGTAGCAATTTACCCTTCCTACGGAATTTTGCCATGTGGCTGACAACATGTTGGCATGTTGAGAGCTTCAGGTTGTCAATGTGTGCAATGAGATGGTCTCATACCCGGTTAGTCTCAGTCAATTTCTTTTCCCTAAAAGACAGTTTGGGAAGCTTAGCAAAGTACTCTAGCAGTACTAGTGGGTAGGAGTTTCTCCCATATTTCTGATTAATAATTAAATGCTTTTACTAACACACTAAATCCAAAACAGACCATGGAATTAACAGAATCAAACGAGCTCTGCAGTATCATGACTGTACTTTTTGGAAACAACTTAGAGTTTCCTATCTGAAATCTTGATGCAAAGAGGTTTGTTCTAAGAGCCTGGAAGCCAGGTAGGTGTTTCTTGCATCATACTTCAATGAGGGAAACTATTGTTTTATACTGCCTTTTTGCTGATACTTCAGAATACTCAGAAACTAATAACCAGCTTTGAACCATAAGGCAGATTCACAGATAATTCAATGAGAAGTGCTGTTAATACAGAAGAAAATTTGATAGTTATGTAGATCTGGAATTCACTATTAGTTTATTAATATTTGATTAATCTCATAACATGAAGTGATCATTAGTGCAGGAGCATATGTCTAGAACAGCATAGAAAAATTCCATTTCACTAATATTTGGGCTTCACACCCCTGTAGTGCCTGTTACCCTTTTCCCTTAGGACTTTCTTACTCTTGTCTCTTCTGATCATTCTCTTACAAATCTTTGTATCACGGAAGTTGCACGTGATTCTCAAAAGTAACCTATTCAATTTCTTCTATTCTAAGTGGGTAATCTGCATCCTTGTTTTAAAACACCCTCAAATTAGGGAATGCTAAAAGACATATGAAGGTTGTGGCTCTTCTCTTGTAGTCAAAGTAAATATTAATACATACAATTTTTAAGACTGCATCTGCTTGTTCTATATGGATTGCTGTGCTTTCTTTTCCAGCTTTTTCCATTGCTCTGCTCCATCATCTCCACTGAAAGTCAGTTCCTCCTTAACCTGATCATGCCAAGAAAGCCTGGTGATGTCCGGAGTTTCTTTAACACTAGACTCGTTGGTGTATTGTATGTTGATCTTCCACCTTTTAAAGTTATTAGTTAAGATATCACACCACAGAAACTAAACACACGGTAGGTCTCCATCAGTGACATCAGCCTTTACCAATGACATTTAGAATTCCTTCAAATGCCCACCACACAAGCCTGACATGATCTATTTTTCATAAAGCCTCACTGACCTGTATTACCACCTTCAATTCCATATTTATCAGGCCTTGTATAATTCATACCATTATTAACTCTGGAATCAATGTTAAAGAGAACTAGATGTGTTTTTACAGACCATAATCTGGCTATCATGGCTGTAAAGCCTTGCTGGTGCAGCCCTGGAAAGACCAGTTCCACTACAATGATGGTCATTGCAACAGAGCCAAGGACATGCAATGACACACCCAGGGACAGATCCAGGGCATGACCTGAAATATCCTGAGCAAGAAAATAACAGCAGTGAGAGAGACTGTTTCACACATCCCATGCTCTTTGAGAATTCACCCAGTCAAAGTTCACTGGAAAGAACTACGTGACAAACAATGGCCTATGAATTAATTTATTTCTGTAGTGTCTCAAACAGCATCTCATAAGTCCTTACATGAGAAATTCCTTTTGCTATGCTGATCATGGATATTTTTTTATTAAGTTTTGGTATAGATTTTTATATAATTTAGTCCAATAAAATTTTAGCTTTCTCCTTGCAAGAACAGAATTAAAATTCTGGCTGAAGCTGCCTCTGGCTTTTACAGCAATTTTTTAATGTGCAGATGCAAACTGTCCAAGAAAGGTGGCATGCTGAACTGTTTTCTATTATTTTGTCAATGAGTGTGACTATATCCCCCTATGGAATTCTTCCATAGCCAACTAGTCTTCCTTTTCATGCAGCAATAAAAATGGAAAATTTGTAAAACTGGACATACAAGCAGCTTTTTCTGTCATGTTGGCAATCTACATTTCAATTCAAAATAAAAATTCCTGTGAGCTCTTCCCCTCCCCCCCAACTGTACATTAAGATACAACACTAAATTCCACTGATTCATTATTCCCATTAAAACAAACAAAAACCTCAAATTGCTTAGCAAACCAAACAATTGCAAACAGTAAATTTAAACAGTAAAACAGGGAGCACGTTGGGTAAATGTTATTTCCCTGAACAAGGAAAGCTTTCGGCAAAGTGCTTAACTTGAATACAACAAAAGGCAATTTAATTTAGTAATACAGCTGGATGAAAAATGGAGACCTCAGGTTTAATAAGAAGGGGAAAAAAGACAAGCATATATCATCCAAAAGGATAATTATGAGAAACTATTTTGTATGATCCAGCTAAATCAAAGCTTTTAATGCTTTCTTACTCCTGTCAAAGGAGAGAGATTTAGTGCTTTAAAAATGGGGATTTTGCAGACTCCACTGCCAAGAAAAAATGATTTGTCCCTTGATAAATTACTATTGGGTTTTCTACTTGAAAAAAATACACTTACATTGAAATAAATGCCAAGGAATGGCTAGAGAATTTATATTATTCACTCGTATGTGTCACTGGATTGGTTGAAAAGCGACAGTGCTATTAAAAATGTCTTCTTACTTCTAGACATAATGGCACAGAGGGGCCATGAGCATATTTCGTGAATGGGAAGGGTATGTACACAAAAATAATAGTAAGCAAATCTTTATTCCCCTCCACCATCCTGACATACTAGACTCTAAAGAGTGACTGTGTGTCCCTGTGTGTGTGTATTTTGTGTTTAGAAGCTGCCAATTCCAATGAAAACTCCTCTCCCGCTGGGATGGAAACTGCCCATTAATTTTCCTAAGGATTTTCAGGGGCTCTTAAATAAATTCTTGAAAATTTCCCCATCTTCTGAAGGAGTGGAACAACATACATGTATGCATGGTGACAGCTTGAGAGCTGCAGTGCAGTAAAAGCAATTCTTCCCCAAAGGAAAGTCCTCTGAGGGTCTGCTCTGTGATTTTTGGTTGGGGAAGGTCCGCCTGTTCTCTGTTTCCCAGTCTTTAGACAAGAAGTGTATGTGTCATGAAGAAGTAGAAAAGCTAGGCAGTCCCAGGCACTGGGAAGAATGTGGAACACTGAGCAGGGGGCAGGTCCTCAGGGATTGTGCGGGGACCAGAGAGATACCCCTGCATGGACACAGTTCCTCCTAAAGCCCGAGGGAATAGCAGCGCCAGGTACTCACATTTTCTGTCTCCTGATAGCAGTAACAGTCATACGTTTTCACGTTTCTTTGGGCCCTGGACAACTTTTATGCGTGCCAATTAAATGAGTATCAGTGAGGGATTTCTGAATGCACAACAATGAAAAAGCAAGAATAAGGTTTTTTTCCATACAAGCAAAAAATTGCATGTCATTGCAAGAATTCAACATGAAATGCAGAACATAGAACTAGCTGGAAAGAAATGAGGGAGGAATTTGACATAAATCCCATAGTTTTTCACACAAAGCGCTTAATCTATAAAATCTTTGCAACAGAAACAATCTCCTTTCTCCTCCACTCGCAGGAATCTGCCAACGCTGGATGCAATTCATGACTCAACCATTTAGAAACTTCCAGAACATCAAAACAACCGCAAAAAAAATTCTAGCATTAAAAGAGAAGTCAGAAAATTCCATCTGAAAATGGAAATCAATCTCTAGAAACCCTCACTACAAATTAGGTCACGTTTACAGAGATTTTATGCAGTAATTTCAAAATGATCTGTCTTCCAGTCTTGAAGTGCCTACTGTTTAAATCCATATGAGGCAATGCCACCAAACCTGACCTCCAGCTCTTTAAGTATATTTTACATAGTTGTGGATCATTATGCCAGATACTGCAGTACTAGAAATTTCATTTTTACTTTCTTCCATTAAAATCTCAAGATGATATCACTGGAAAGCAGTTATTTTCTCAAAGGTTTGTCCTTTAAATGCAGGAAGCACCATTTTTTTTTTTTGTTTTCACTTCAGGAAATGTAGTTCATTCTTGTAGTTCAGTAAATTTATAACAATCTAGTGAGTTATGAAGAGTATCTAAGCCTCTCTTGGTAAGAAAAATCCCCCAAACAAAAATCATTCAAAGTCACAGAAAGCAGGAATCATTGTAATTCCAATGTCTCAATTCTTTTGTTCACTAGGATTATGGTAACAAAGCAAAAAAAAAAAAAAAAAAGCAAATATTCAATCTATCTTTCTTGCGACAAGGACTTTTCACAGAATTCATAATTATATAATCTCCAGCCATTTAACTTCAGTCAGTAATTCCATGGCCCTTCTAAAACTGACGTATTGCAAATACACTACAGAAGCTACTTGAGGCAGTAATCTATTTTCAAATAGAAACATCATTAAGTTATCCTTTGGCATAAGACGACTGTTCACCTGTAAAAAAATGAATGTAGAAGAAAGTGTCCCTCCCAAAATAAATTTTGTTAGAAAAACAAATTTCTTCTTAGAAAATTCACTTCTAATCACTAATTAGTATGCAAATACTCATATTACATGGAGAAACAAAATAATAAATAGGGATTATAGAATAATCCTTTGAGAGTTTTTTCTAGTGTATTGTTTTCATGTTCTTAAATCTTTGAAGAATTAAAGAATGAGGCAAAGGCATCTTGTGTCTATCTTTTGCAGGTGTTCATTCACAGGAATTATTCCTTAGAACTGCTTCCAAAGAATCATCCATCACTACCTGAGTCAATGATTCTTTCCGACCAATATAACCAGGTTATAGTTTTGGTACAAAGCACTTTAACAGGTACCTCACAACATGACTTAGTCATTGAAAGCTGAGGCGGAAAAGATAAAGATAAAGAATTTTTAATTGTTAGGATTATTAACCTCTAAAAATATCTCTAAGATGAGGTAGAGTCTCTATCCCTCAGTGTCTTTAACAGCCAAAGATAAAAGAGAATATGGACTCAATAGAAATTATGAGCTGTGGTCATCTGGTCCATACCCCTGTAGATCACAGAATGTGAAGTGTTGGGAGGGACCTTATTGACCTTTTTGTCCCAACCTCCCCCTGTCATAGGCATGGACACTTCCCACTAGCCCAGGTTGCTCAAGACCTTATCCAACTGGACCAGTGTGTGTTATTCACATAGTCTTCTGGCTGCATCCAGCTGCTTAAATTCATTCCCCTGTCATCCTTCAATCTAACAACAGTGACAAGATTGGTATGACCGTAAGACTTCTGCAATTAGGGGAGCTCTGTGTCATCAGGAGCTATGAACACAAAGAACCTGCCCCGTCCAGTCAGTGCTGTTTGTGTACAAGCAGCAGGAGTGTGGGGGCTCAGTAAAGCCGGTCCCAGAGGTTTTGGGAGATGTGGGGATACAGGTGATCAGAGATCTCCCCTGGCTGGGATCTCTGACAGTGCACCACCATGATCACTTTGAGTAGATGCACAGAGCTCATGACACTTCCAAGACAGCTTTTGATCCATGCATCATTAAAACAAATCAGCTGATGATTGCACTCTCGATTTAGTGATCTCTGTTGGAATTTATGGGGCTGCAGGACACTTTCAGTTCAAAGACGTTTAATCTTCAAATCTCTTCCCCTTTGATCTTAAACTGCTATGTCTTCTGACAGCCAGGACAAAGGATAAATCCACAAAATCAAAATGGTTTTCTAAAGCTATCTTTGTCAAAGGAGTTAAGAACAGAGGACACCATCAGAGTTTCTCTCTTACAACCCAAGATCAATTCTTCAGGCCAAATCCTCAACCAACATAAATCAGTGCAACTTCATTCAGATAAAGTTGACAGGATTTTATACTACCTGTGGCACAGGTATTGAGTTTCACAATTCTGTAAGCCTCTTTAATGTCTGCAAAGGCCCTTAATGAAAAATAGCCCATAAACAAATGCTAATAATCTAGCCTGATCCGCATACAAAGTAATCAGTTAAAACAGAATTACAGTTTTACAAGATACTGTATCCTCAAGAAGAGAGAGAAGATAAAGAATGCATTCACAGGTTACCACTTACCTTACTTTTTAAAAAAAAATTATAGCCCTGTCAATTTTTCTGGACTGTTTATTCAACATGCAAAAAAGGCAGCCTGGGCATGAAGTAGCCATTGTGAATCTCCTCATTCCTGTACCCATTAGCTGAAAGTATACAGCCAATTCTCAGCCTTGTATTTTAGGTCATAAATCTGCTCCCTCTGTTCCTTGGGCAAATTAAAAGCCATATATCTTTTGTCAAAGTCTTTCTGACACAGAGCTCCTACCTTCACAGCCTAAGGCTAGCTGTGTGCCTGGGAAAATTATATACAATAAGCAGTGACAGCCATGGGGTCCAGCATTTAGGTACTAGTCAACATATTTTTATCCGCGTAAAAATCATTCTCCCTTATAACTTATTCACAATTTATACATATTTCACAGGATTACAGGAGTAGGAAATAAGAAAATGCTTTCAAAAGGATAGGAAGGTGGACCAAATTTGATACTCCAGCGACCTTTAGAACTCTACTCCTTTAAGTATATGCATTAACCTCTCCATTACACTGACAGAGACTGCGTTGTCAGAACCATAACCTATCTTCTTGTGCTGCAAGAGTTGTCTTGCTACACTTTCTGATGAATCTGTGGCCACTGCTTTTGATTTCAGGCAAAAGTGCAAACAGTATATGTGTTTTAATTAAATGCATACAAGATTATGTCGGGTGGGAATGCCAGCTTTGTCATGTACAACAGAAATGGTTTGTCTAGTTATATTGGAGTTTTATGGCCTTGAAATAAGGTATTGTGAAATAGCAACATTAAAGAAGCCTCACATGAATTACTGCTTTGTGGAGAATTTTCTAAGCAATAGGCTCCTGCACATCTTTTAAAGGCTGCAAGAAATTGGCAAAGAAGTAATTTGAACTATAAGGCATAGATAAATATTTATAAGAAATTGAGGGCTTAATCTAATTATTTGTTCAGCAGCTATGCCCCTTTGCCCAAGGGACTAGCTCTTCTCAGTGCCTGCTTCTAATTCTCCTTACACTGTAAATAACCCCTTGTTTCATGTTTTCATCTGAAACACTACTTGCCCTCCTTGGACCTCTTTGGTCTATTGCTACCATTTTCATGATGTCACATCTCTTATACTGTGATAACAACTGTTCATCTTTTTCCTTTCCTAAGAGATATTGTTGTCATATAATCAACTTTCTCAGTTATTCTTATTGGAAAACCTAGAAAGCCTGTCCTCCTTACATTTAACCCACAGCCACGATCTCAATAGAGCTTGCAGATTTGATCTGCAGTTTCCATTTATTGCTCATTCCTGAGCAAACACAAGGTAGTGCTACTATCCAAAAATACGTCTTATTCCTATTTTTGAACACATGGTTTACATTCCTTGGGACAGTGGTTTACTTTCCAACTGTCATCTTTTGTCTTGTCTCACCAGCTTTAGGGTACTTTTATGAGTCATCCAATTTTTCCTTCTCAATGCTGATGATAGTAGTTAAATTCAAGGACGTGATGCTACTGCCATCTCATTTAATGCAGCATTACAAAAAGGGAAGTCACATCTCACTTAAGAACAAAAGTCATTTACAGCATAAAAAGTGGTCGAAAACAGCATTACAATTGGTTGCAGAGAGTTGGTAGTGGGACATGACCACAGGACAGGAAGGCAACCTCATGTTCCTCTGGCTTTCCACCATAGTTAAGTACATGCTCAGCCTTTGCCAGCCTTAAACTACTTACAGAATTTTATTGTGTATTTCACACCAATTCAGTTTCAAATCCCCAAGTCTGATTTAATTAGAAAGGCAGCAAAATCTGGGAAAGCAACCAGGCATCTAAAACTGCTACACTCTGTAACTGAAGTAGATGATGTTTATTGGGCTCTCAGAACATATCAACTACTAAGCATCGCCAGCACTTTAAACTGATGGCAGCTTCCCTAATGGATTAAATAGCACACTTTTAATAATGTAAGTCTCAAATAAATGAGGCTTCAGTGGGCCCAATCCACAGCTGGCACAGCTGTATCAAAGTCATTACCACACCTGCAGGGACGTGTGCTCTTCTGCCAATGCTCACACCAGTGGAACAGTTCTTAAACAAATGAATATGTACAGCGAGGATGAGCAAGTCCACAGCTCCACAAAAATAAATTAAAAATCATTGTTCTGCCAAGGTTTCATATTGAAATCTATCTTTCCATATACACCTGGAAAACTTAATTTGCTTTACCAAGACCCAGTTATTTTATACTCTTGTGTCTGGTGTACACAGCGCTGGTCAGACCCCATCTTGAATACTGCGTGCAGTTCTGGGCTCCCCAGTTTAAAAGGGATGTTGAGCTGCTTGAGAGGGTGCAGAGAAGGGCAACGAGGATGGTGAAGGGACTGGAGGGCAGGCCCTATGAGGAGCGACTACAGGAACTGGGACTGTTCAGTCTGGAGAAGAGGAGGCTCAGAGGGGACCTCATTGCTGTTTACAACTACCTGCGGGGAGGTTGCAGCCAGATGGGTGTAGACCTCTTCTTCCAGGCTGACGACACCAGAACGAGAGGGCACAGCCTTAAGCTACGCCAGGGGAGGTTTAATCTCAATGTTAGGAAGCGGTTTTTCACGGAGAGAGTAATTGCATATTGGAATGGGCTGCCCAGGGAGGTGGTGGAGTCGCCGTCCCTGGAAGTGTTTAAGAGAAGACTGGACGAGGAGCTTAGTGACATGGTCTAGCTGGTCTAGCTGGGGGGTGAGGGCTGGATGACCCTGGGCCCCCTCCGGCTCAGAGTGGCCTGCTAGACTGTGAGGCATCTAGGTTGTTATTATACTCTGGGATGTGCTCTTGGTCGCTGTACGGGTATTAGACGGTGAGTTGGACTAGATGATCCTTGTGGGTCCCTTCCGACTCATAATTTTCTGTGATTCTGTGATTCTGTGGTGCTACACAGGTAGAATTGTATGTGTTCCTTCTGGAGGTGGCATTTTATAATAAATACATTTCTGATTGCATTGTTTGGTGACCTGGCATTGTTTGTAAGCCATTACCACCTTTAGTGTGCTGGCCGTGTGACTTTGCTCATCTGACCCATAGTTTGTGTCTTCAGTAAACACATGGATCAGAGTAGGATCATTTACGTAATGAAGTCTTGCCCTGTGTGAGAAGAACTATCAGATCGCAATCCCAAGCCAAAAAAATTGTTCTCTTTTTAAGGTGTTTGAAAGAAAAAAACACTGCAACACTGGCATCTCTGCTTGCATTGTTATTTTAAATTATATACACACAACATCTTAATAGAAAAAATTATATGCTCCCTAGCTGACACATTTCACAGTTAGAAATAGATGTTAAAACTCTTTTTGAATAACAAATTGACGATCTTACTCTTGCCTTCTATGTGTGTACACTCCTTAAAAGCACATCCAGAAGGGGGAGTAAAATATTAGATTTATTTAATCCACTGCTTACAGAATTTGCAACAGATTTTTTAATCACTCAATGGAGACAAATATTTTTTTCCTATTTTCTTTTTAACTTCTGCTAGAGGTCACAAAACTAAAGACAGGAAGCTGCAGCAATCACACATAAGACATTTGTGCAATTTAACTTTATTTAAAAGAACATATTTGGTTAATTTCAAAATGTTTCTTTTTTTCTGAAAGATTGTAATCCGCATTCACACATAGAAAGAGTGGAAGTCTGCAGTGTAAGTTTACTAACTTATTTGTTGACTACTCAGCAAGGTTTTCAACAAAGTAACGGTCCTGCATTAAAACAGTGCACTGCCCTTAAATTTAGAAGGCAATGTCAAAAATAAGTCTCAAATATTTAGATGTGGAAAAGCAGCAGGGGCATCTCTTGGGAATCATAATAATTTTGTAAGTAACGCTGGGATCTGCCCAAATGTTTTTCTCTATGACTTTAAAACTCACAAAACAGAGTCTCCCTCCCATGATGCACAACCATGAATTGCTCCCATGACACAGAATTGTTTTACCCCCAGTGTTTTGGAGCATCACAAGGTTTTACAACCTGAGCAGGGAGCCTGCTCCATACGGCGGAACATCAGCAGGAAACAAACACAACAGGAACATAACTTCTGTTTTGACATGATCATAAAAACTGTTGGTCTTGTAAATGTATTCAGAAATGAGGAATTCCTAATTGATTGGTATTTCTGATTAAAGAAGGGGATGGGCATATCACCAAGCGGATTAATTTCAGAAGCTGGAGCACACGAGTGTAGGGACAAAGTGCTACAGCCTACGACCATATCAAAATAGTTTATTATGAGGCCTGAACACCAAAGGGACAGCCTTTCCTCAGAGGAGCCCAAAGTGAGAGTAGGGACTGTATAAACTCAACCTTTCAGATGAAAAACCCAAGGAATAAAGGGGAAAAAAACCCACAACACCCCAAACATTTTCACCCACATAGGAAGCCTGTAGCAGAGACAAAAACCTGAGTAGAGATCTCACCCATCACCATTTCACAACTAACTATCACTTGTACCTCACTTTCCAGTTGCATGAAAATAGCACCTTTTGTTTTCTTCTCTGAATTTTTCTTTGCCATTGCTTACATAAGTTAGGATTTAACATGTTCTGGAATGGTAACTTAAAAGATGCTATTTTTCATGTTTAAAAACCATTCTGTCTTTTATATTAGTTATTATTAAGCAGTTAAAAGGAGCTATTTCAGTCACTTAGGACTCCAAATATTTTTGACATCATGACTAAAGAAAGTTTCTCTGAATATTTAATGGTACGTAAGAAAAGGCTAAATATGACAGGGAAAGAAAAAAGAACTCTGGGATGTACTCTCGGTCTCTGTACGGGTGTTAGGTGGTGAGTTGGACTAGATGATCCTTGTGGGTCCCTTCCAACTCTTAATATTCTGTGATTCTGTGATTCTGTGAAACAAAACTACCACTGTCTCCTTTCTTGTAGCCCTGATTGTTTTTTTCCTCCTCCTGTATTTTAACTTGCATGGAATGTGCTCCAAGAGGGGAAAGCAGACCCTCACACAGTCAACAACTTGAGAATGACTTTTTTGCTTAAGCAGTTGTTATGGTCTAAAATTAATAGAGTACAAATTAAAAGAAAGGCAGAAATCCTGCTAAGCAAAGTCTTATGAAGATACGTTCTTGTTTCCCTTGCAGCTGAAAATGAAAAGGCACTTACAGGTTTTGGATAAAACATTTGTCATGCACAATTGCCAATGCAATTCACTGAAACTTCTTAGAGATGTTACGAAGTGGACACAACAAAAAGATTTTCAGATTTTCTTTTCTGACACCAACCATTTACACAAAACCCTGATGTGATTTAGTACCATTAATAATTTTGTTCATATTTAATAGCTGTCTATATACCTCAACCAGTGAGGCAGCTCAGCTTGGATAAAACTGCGCTAGCCACTGACTATCACTCACAATCTATCATAGAGTCGGATTAAAAGGAAGAGCTTTGTTAAAACAAGATTATTTTTCTCTGCATGACTCAAAGATCAATATAGACTGAAATGCTGAGGAGGTATAACTAATCAGTAAGGAAAAAAATACATTCAGGTTGCATAATGTTAGTTACAGTAATTCAGTAGTTCCACTCATAAGCACTATCCATTACTCCTGTTAGTCATATTTATACTTGATATAACAACACAAACTGGACTATAAAATTATTATTTCCTCCATAAATTCTGCATAGAAATACTCCAGAAAGCAAGCAACAACATATCTGAATCATAATTTTTGTTACAAGAAGGAAGAAAGGAAGGAAATGGAAACAGAGAACTTGGGTACCTCTTCTTATTTCCAGACTGAGGAGCTCAGATCTGTTCAAAGAACAAATAGTAGCAAGCTTTCCTCCGCCTTGCAGAAGTCCAGAAAAGAACACCAGAGAAGGCAATTAGTTTAGGGAGCAATTATATTCCCTGAATGTCTTTACAGGATGGAACTATGAGACAAGACTTGGAAAAAATCAGACTTTGATAAAGGTCAGTGACATACAACCTATTTCGGCAATTACTTGTCAAATACGAGAACGGTTTAAAATACATTGAAGTAACCCAGGAAATGTGGTGACTGTTTTAAGCAATGTACTCACTAGTCTTCAAATACAACTCTGAATGTAACACTGCCAATGCTGACACAAAATAGGGTGTGGGAAACAAGGAAAGAGGCAGTAAGAGCTTAAGGGGTTGCTGACACTGATGTGTGTGTGATCTAATGCCATTTGGGTTGTTGTGCAGCCAACCACTCCAGGCTCTGTTCTTCATCCTTTTCTACTCTTAGATATGATGCAGGTGCATCAGTGAGGGCTGACTCCTCATGTGCTTCAGGGCAGCTGGAAAGCTTTCAGGAGTTCTGCAGCACACTGAACAGCCCGCTATCAAGCTTCCTTATTTTGTTTTCTATACGGAATTACAGTTTTATTCCCTGGAGTTTCTCCCCTCTACATGCCCATGTAAAGATATGGGCTGTTTGGGGTCAGATTTGAAATGTTTGGCCCACCTGCTGTTCTGAAGCTACACAAGTTGCATTCCCTCCCCAGTTCTGCCATTGCACGATTTTATCTGTGCCAGTGGTGGAAACTGATTGAACATCAGGAGGGAGAGAGAACATTCCATAAAACTGCAGGCGGAAAAGGTTTGCCAATTATTTTTCTTCTCATGACTTTTAGGATGCACAGATTCCTTTTGGCAGTTCCTCTTTTTTTGTGCCCATAAAATAACTTTAATGGTTGAATTTTCTTTAAGATAATCAGAGGCTGTATAATTTATGCATCTGAATAGCATTGTAGCCAGATGTAATTTTGCTCGAAGTTTCAGCATTACAGTTAGTAATGACTCTGCTGGCTGTGTTTTGTAGAATTTGCAATTTATTTAACAGTTGACTGAGCACCGACCCCATATAATATCACCATAATCAAAATGTGGTAAAAATTAAAAATTAAAAACGAAAAGAAATCTGTGCCTTCTGGGAAACACTCAAACTACAAGTGGACAGGGTATAGAAGCAATCTCTGAAAATGACAGGTAACTAACACGGTCTTTAAAGTTTATAGCAGAGACAAAGTGGCCAATCAAAGATTTAGCTGAATTAAGGTTTGAAACACTCTCTCAGTAATAACTATGGCTTGAGGCATTTGTTTTGTCAGTCTTTGTTGCCATTCACGTCCCTTCCTCTAATTTGCAAGAGCTGATTATTCCATGATCAGAGAAGGGAAATATCAGAGGGTATGCTGTGCTTCCAAAGAGCAGGAGGACATTAGGGGGAGAAGAGATAAATTTCAATTACTGTCTGTTTCTGCCATGGCTTCACGAAGAGTGGCAGAGCAGTGTGAAATTGGAAGCTGTGTCTTTCTGAAGCACACTGCACATATGCACCAAGGTGGGCCCACGTTTTTCCAGAGCAACTCCTCCCCTCCCTACCTGGCTGCCCCAGCCTTCCCCAGCTGCTTGCCCACTTTGCAAAACCTTTCCTTGTTGCCCTGGTTGCTGTCTGTGTCCTGCTCAACTCTTCCAGCACATCTCACTTCAAACTTACAAGTCTGTTTGGGTCATTACTTGGTTTTGGCCCTGTTTACAATAAGGTTTGCAGTTAATCCACCTTTTAGCCCACCCACTGGGTGACATTTAATAAATTGTATTCTTCATTAACATTTCCTTCTCAAACATTATAGGTGATTAATGGTGATAGAGAAATACAGTGTCATCAGCATAAAACAATGATTTATGGTGATAAAGAAAGCAGCATCATCAGCACAAAAAAATATGAAGTTATTTGAAGAACTAAAGTTAACATGGGAAGGAACAGATCCAGAATTTGCTGTGAAGTTCAGTCTACTCTTCTGCTTTCATGGATACCCCTGGTTTGTTCAATTATTTGTTGAAATAAGTGTCGCTGCGACACATAGGTTTCTGTGCCCTCGACAAGTAGGATAAAACCTATTTGGAGACACTGGACTGCAACAACAGCATTACAAAATACACAGTTTTCTCTCAAACTCCTCTGTGCTGTTCCTGAATCCTAACTCTATTCTTAAGCCAATTTAGATCAGAGGCCAATATTACATACAACTTGCAGCAGGCTACACTACAATTTATGTGCCATGTCGGATACAAAGAGTCATGAAAGATTTCCTTTCAAAGGACTCAAAAGGCTGAACAGATATCTCAGCAGGCTGCCATTTACACTGGTAATCCAATTGGAGTAAAAGAGTTTCTAACAAAGTTAAAAAATGGCAACACAATTGAAGACAGTGGCCAAAGATAGCAACTCAGCATTTTAAAATGGAAAAATACGTGGAAGAAGTTTTGCCTTCATAGTGCACAGATGCTTGATCCAGTGTGGAATATGCATTTAAGACAAAGCAAAGCAAAGCTTTGAGCCTCATACAACTTCCCGAAGTTTCTCACATCAGCAATATGTTTTTCCAAAGGGAAAAAAACCCTACTAACAGCAAAAAACCAGAAAGACTATAAAGTTATAAAAAAAAATCATATTAATTTGATAGTCCATTAGAAATGGGCATCTGACACTCAGGATTCTCTAGAGCAGCGGTGAACTACACGGCATGACAGCTGGGTGACAAAGAAAAACCTAACATCAGCAGTTGCATTAAAAAATTTAAAAAATCATCATCATAGGTCTTTGTACTCTTTCTGAGCAAACGTCACTCATTTGTAATAAAATAAACAAATAAAACAAAAAAGAAATTCAAGCCCTTTTCATGAAAGCTCATTATTTACAGACTGATCTTGGTACAAAGGCCACTTCTCTCTCAGTAGAGAGTTGCAAAGTTACTCAGTGATTTACAGAACATTTCAGCCATTTAAATTATTCTTCTTGGTCTGCAGAGGAAGAATTTCTAGGGAGTTCAAACAGTTTTCACACGACAGGTCACTTTAAGCAATCAAGATAAGTGATAAAAGCTCCACTAATGGCAACAGCGGGGTTAAGATTATCTGGAGGTTTAGCCTGTCAGGGAACTGCCCTTTGCCAGAGAGCAGCACCCAGGGAGAATTTCTGTCACAGTGGTAGCACAGGGCATTCCAGGTTATTTCAAACTCCAACACTTTTTCTGTAGCTCGCTAAAGAGCAAAATAAAACCTTTCCTTTCTGACCACCAACACAAAATGTGTTTTGTAAGGCAGGGGAGGGCACAGGGACCATTCTCCTCAGCTCTCATTCACGGAGACAAAGTAGAGTTTTCAACCTCCCATGTACGGTCTCAGAGCTACTGATGAGGAGCCAGAGTGTAGTCCTTGTCTCAGCCTTAGCACCCTTTGAACATCCCACGTCAAAGCCATGTTTGCATCTGTTAAAGTGGCCTTTTCAAAGAGCTTCTTCAGCAGAACCATAAAAGTCATGACAGAGCTTGCTACCTTTTCCTGCTTCTCTTACCAACAAAAAGTCTCTCCACCACAGAATTTTCTGAGCAGATATTTAGAAGCTGTAACTCGCTGCTAGTGGCCGTGCACAGAAATCTCTGAAACTACAACAGCATAAATCAGTCAAGGATCTGGCCCACACACTTCTTCAAACACAGCTGCATCCTCTAAGCCTATATGTTTTCAGAGTTTGAATATCACATCCCAAGTATCCCATAGCCTGGTGTTCAGCATGCTGGAGAACTACTGCCATTGGTACTGATGGAGTCCTCCAACATAGAGCTTCTCCTCAGCAAAATTCTGCGGCCTCTTTGTACCACAAATTTGTACTTGGAGCTTCACTTTCAGGAAAAATAAAGAAAAATACCTATTTTCTTTCTCAGCTGTGATAAACTAATGTCTATACCACCCCTTAGGCAATATCTCCGTATCACTCTAATGTGGTGGGGGGAGAGGGAGGTGGGGAGAGATTCTACTCCTATTTTCATTCTAAAGTCACATTCACTGCAGTTACAGAACCAGATGTGCCAGTCAGAGTGCTTACCTACTTGATTGCATTGTTGCTAATTATTTGCTGTTCCATCCTATTAATTTTCAAACTTCACTATCTTGATTTCAACACTACTAAAAGAGTCATTTAGAGAAATAATGGAAAAGAATGGTACCAGTGCCAATTCATGCTGTTCCCTTCCATAAATCACCATCCAACTTTAAACACTGCCATCTATAGCTAGGATATTTTTGACCTTTATGATATTTCTAAGCCTCTTCAACCATCAGCAGCAGACTGATGTGAGAGTTTTCCTCCTGCATAGTTTGAGTATCCAGATAGAGCAGCCACTTCCTGGGAAATAAGTTCGAAACACACTATTCCTGCAAAGTCAAAACTTCATGACTATGTCTTCAGCAGTAATACTGCAAGTTTAAAGCTACAGAATAAAAAGGGCAGTATGGTGCACTTATGCAAAAGCATGGAAGTTTGAGACCAAAGGAACAAGGATCCAGAATAAGGATCCTTCTTTCCCCTCTGTTTAGGTGTCAGCCTCTTGCAAAAGGATGAGCAGATTGAAAGGAATCACCACCACACACATCAATTCTCTACATTGCATATGCACCCCTCCATAGTGCCAGCAAGTATTTTTTTTTTTAAATGTCTCTCAGAGGTTTTCTATATGTGGTTTTGCATTTCATACAGAGCACATGATTTTCTCTACTGACACTGTTCAAGTGAGGCAGCAAGGTCTTTCTAGCAAGATGAGAAATGTTCACTGAATAGAATAGGGGGGGAGTTTAAGATTATCATCAATAAAACAGGGGAAGGGTGGCAAGAAATGTCAGCTATTTTCTATACATTTGCATTTAAATACTTGAAACAACTTCCTTTAACTAAGTTCATTGTGTTTAGAAGTGGATTATTAATGAGAACAAAGGATTCCAAATGAATTATGGAAAACATATGCCCACTGAAAGTCATTAATTCACTCCAGAAGTACGAGTGCACAGCACATACAGACATGGGGAAAAGCAGCAACACTTCAGGTTGCTTCTGCATACAACAAAATGAACCAAGTTTAGGGACCATGAACTGGCTTGTAGAAATCACTTTTTGAATTGCTTTGAACAACAAATTTAATTCCCTCCTCTGCCCCGCTGTTGCATGGACTGTCTGGGGTGATATGGCAGTTTTAACTATTTTTTTCTTAGTTGAAATATATTGCTCCAAACCCCACAGCTTTTACAGGTGAAGTGGAAAAAAACTAGAGGCTGAAAATACTTATTTGTTATTCAGCTGGGAAAGGCAGAATTGTTTTACTCTGCCTATCGCACTTGCTGGTTGTTTTCTTTTTCACCTCTGAAAGCAGTTTCTGTAATAGCAATTCAGTTCTTGTTCCTCTGACTATGTAGAGATTTGTTTAGGCTTGGATAAGTGCCCAAAACATACTCCTGACTATTCCAGTTCTATTGAGTCTCTGAAAAGGCGCTACATGTTTCTTTTCAGAATTTAGGTCTTTTTATTTTAGTCTCAGATGAAAGCACAAAAAGCTAAACAAGGAGAAAGGGAGGAAAGTGATCTGAACTACACAGAGATAAAGAATGGCTCATTTCGAGCTTGGCTGGAGTTCTGGATGAATGACCATCTTAACTTCTGCCTTATTTCAACAATTCTTCCAACTGTACTTTTCAGCCCTGGATAACTGAAGTTCTGACTTTTGTCAAGTAGAAGTGGATTATGATGACGTGCAGAAACCATGTTTAAAGGACAAATAGGCATATGCAAAACTTGTTTTTGCACTGCAAGTCAACAGCAATATATTACCAGCAGAGTCAATGGCCAAGCATTAGCTATGATATAGTATATAGTGTGTGCTACATGGGAGCAGTTTCATGTCAAATAGAGTAGTTTTAGCCTTAAACTTGGCGCAAAACTTCAGCAATGAAAACATAATTCAAACTTTTAAAAATAAGAAATATCTCAATGGCCAGTATTCTAAAACAAGAATAATGTTTTTCTTATTTTTCCTTCCTGGGGCATTTCTCTTTAGAGGTATTCAAGATGATCTGCTACCCTCACTGCCAACTTGTATGTGAATGCAATGCAAATGTCACGTGAGTCAGCAGCAAGCAGGCAAGTAAAGCAGTATATCATGATCACAAGGCATCACTCCAATATCAATCATTCTTCAAACATGAAGGAAAATACTTCCTTCTCATTAATAAACATGAGTTTGTTTTCAGATGAAATCCCACCTTATTACCTCGGAGCAGTTTTATAAGAAACCCAGATTGCTGTTTGGGTTAGGAGGCATGGCCTGGTTTGCAAAGCAGAGAAGTCTGCATTGCAATTATTTACATTTGAAACAACTGAACAGCAAAAGGGAATGGGCTTTCAGGAATATTCACTCGTTGTTAATGTTCATTCATGCTTAATAAAAGTTCAGTTCATTCTTGTATAACTTTCAGATTCACTTTTTACAAAGTATCAGAATTGTCAGTTTTCTGGATTTTAAATTATGTGCTGCTGTGCATGAGGCTAATAAAATTCCTACTCTCCATTTACATGCCTCCACAATTATGCTCCAGAGGAGGAGACCCTATCTCCTCAGGATACCTGATCAGACACCTGTGATGGGAAAGGAATAAAATACTCTGCTACAGCACAGATTGGCTTTGGGAAATGCTCTTTTAATAATCTCCTCCACTTGAAGCAATTAGAGCAAGCCAAGTATTAATTCCACTGTATCATTTTCCAGAAGTAGCAAACCAAAGAGTATTTGAATAGTCCTGTATGACACCAAAAGCCAGCAAATGGAATAACTCCTGTTACGCCCCTCATGCAGTGTCCAAAGGAAGGAAGGAATCAACAATTTCAAAGCTCAAGAAAGATACATTGAATTATGCGGAAACAATTTGCTTGTATTTGCCTCACATCATGTTTATGGCATGACAGGGAATGTGTTTGGGCATGGACCTAGCGCAGTTCACCCCACTGAAGCATTGGACTTCTTGCTTTGGACAGCCCTAGCCTGCTTTCTCCAGCATTGACAGGAGCTAGAGGAGCCACCAGGCCACCTGCTTGCTCACAGGAGAAGGCACATCCTTGCCATTGTAAAAACTGACATTTTAATAAAAGGCCTATGAGACTACAGATATTCCCCTTTCCCCCTCAGTTTCCTGCCTTCCTCTCTGTTGGGAGCAATGACTAATAGAACAAGGCTGAGGTCACCTCTGCGGCCCAAAGTAACTCCTGTAGCCTCAGGTATTTTGGCTGAGCTCAGATAACTCTACTGCGCATGCAGCTCAGAGAAGAGGTTCACCTCACAGCACAGTAATCTGCTACGGGTGTTTTAGCCTGTGGCACTTGAAATTTAAGGCATCTATAAGCTCTCCATTTGATTTTGTCCTAAACTCTGCTCAGTCCCACTCTCATGGCATGATCTATTACAGGAGCTCACACAGGGTTTGGATTAGCAGACTTGTTTGCTTTATATGGAACAATCTTCAACTAACACAGATAATCAAGAGTTGTCTCAGCTGCATTTGTAAGAGAACTCAGTATAAAAATGAGTAAATCAGCTGTGCAGATAGAAGAAACAGTCCAGCCTAGCTCTAACTGTTGCATTCATAATAGCTGGCAAATTCAAACGTAACACAATTCTTTGGTTGGCTTTCCAGGAGGTAAATTTTGAAAGAAGGTGCAACCAGAAATTTATTAGCTGCTAACTGTGAATCTTCCCAAGTTACCAGAGACCAACCAGAGAGACTGCAGGGAAGCAGTGTAACCTTTGTTTCAAATGCTGTGAAAATATTAAAAGTCACTGAATGGGTGCCAAGGAGAGGGATGCTTGCAGTCAAAATGACAGGAAATCCCAACAGCATTGGGTATTTGATTTGAAAACAAGATCATTAAAAACTCAGGCATTTTGAGGGATTTAAATATTAAAAAAGAGAGGAAGAAATGAAAAGCAACAGGAAACAAGAGCAATGACAATGGAAAGAAGCAGAGACGCAATAGATCAAAATCACATAGAGAGATCGAATGATTTCCACAAAGAATAGAAAAATCTACGTGTTTATTTTCATTTGAAGCCAATGGAAGAAAGAAGTCCTGAAGGCATTGGAATAGTTTAATCTTCATAGCTGGTCTGGTTGATATTTTCTTTTGAACACCAGATTAAATAACACAACTCAGCTAACAGCACCTTTGCTATAAATGCTATGGGGCTAAAGCCCAGATAAGCAGCAGCATTTAAAGATTTTCTCCCTATGCAAATAAGTGCTAGTAAATACTATCCACATATACATATTTTGACCAAGATGCAAATACAAAATTTGTTGACTGCTCAAGTTTTTTTAACTTCCCACCCCTGATGACAACACCTGAAATTCATCAGCCTGAGTTTTACATATGAGACGACAATTCCAAATTTATCTTAAAAGAGACCAATAGAAAACTGCAAATATATTTAACTAACTACGTGTCATTACTTACTATATTAATTATTGCTATTACCTTTCAGACTGGGCCCAGAACCATGATGCCCAGCACCACACAACTGATAGAGGCCTGGGCACTAGTGAAGCCCTGAACAAGTTGGTGGATATTCCTTTGGGAAAACAGACCCATAAAGAGCCAGTTCCAGGGAAAAGGATCTAAATTTTATTACCATTTTTGAGTGAAGACAAGTTTTATATTCTAATATGACTGCTGCAATGTCTGATATATCTGACTTAAAGGACAGAACTGTAATAAAGTTAGAAGCATACAAGATTGCAGAAAGGACAATTTAAACTGAAGCTCTCCGCATTAACATCCAGGTTTTGAGCATTCGAAAGTGAGCTATGAAACAGCAGAAAATTGAGGCCTTTGGTAAATGTCAACCAGGGGAAATGTGACTCAGATTATTAGAGAGTCAAAGAATATAATCCACAGTAGATCACTTCAGCCCTGGCTAATTACTAAAGGCACCAGTTCATTACACTGCTGTAAGTGTATCTAATTCAGTTTGCTCTGCAGTTCATCTGTTATGTCTTTTTTTATGTGTTACTGTACTGGCTGTTGCCATGTACAATCTGTTCTAAAGGTGCTTCTCAACCCCTGTGGTTCCCACTAAGCAAGTCCAGAAAGCGTAACTGAGGTTTGCTCAGTTTTAAGCTGACTTCTATCCAGCAAAAATAAGAAGAAAGATAAAAATTTAGGGAAAAAAAAAAGTTGGGAGGGAACAGGGATAAACTCTTGTTTAAAAATCAGGACCACAGTTGAGACATTTTCTGTCAGAAGAGTTAAGCATGTGGAGTTGGTTAATAGGAAACCATTGTGAGACGTAAATTTGCAATTCAAAAGAACAAAGCTATTTAACCTATGATCAGACCATTTAAAAGATACATTTCGTTGTAAAGAGCTGTTGAAATTTATTCCCATGAGATTCAGTTGGTGCTGAAATTTTACATGGATTCAAGAATTAAGTATATTCATATATTCAGAAGAAAAAAAACCTCATCCAGGGTTAACAACTACAAGTATCCAAAAATTTGTAAGTCAGAGATGAATGAGGAAGCGTCCTAAAAAGGTCTTATTTTTATCCTTGTATTTTTCCTGTTTTCTGCCTTGGACATCTTTTATTGACTAGTGCTGGTTATGCAAACCTTTAGTATGGCTTAATATTATCACTCAGACAGCCCTCTATCCCTCTGAACTGTGTGCCAAATGATGTGAACACAACATTGAATTTTTACACAATTTGTACCTTTTCATAGGGTAAACATAAGGTAGTAAGAGCTACATATGTCTTGCAAACTTTTGCAACATTTAAAAGCACTTCAACCACTTCACAAGCAGCAGCAAAACACTTATTAACAGGAGTAAATATTTTAAGTTGTGCAGTATGAAGTGTCAGTTCATGAAAATCTGTACTTCACATCAAAGAATATTTACTATCCATATCTGACTTTCCAGTAGCTAATAATAATGAAAAACAATTTTTTAAGTGACCATAACAAATTTCTTTTACACAATGCATGCCATCCTTGTCACTTTTATGGCTTGGAAACACAGTAACATAACGGATATTAAAACTGACATACTCCCATATTTTAAACAGTTGTCATCTGCTCATATTTTTTATTTAATAAGGTTCTCAAAAGTCATTCACAGCTAATTGATATTAGTTTTAATTGAGTTTGCTGTAGGTATTAGAAGGAAAACCAGCTTGCAGTAATTTCCTGTACAATGAATCAGTATCTTTGAAGCTAGTATATAAATTATAAATGACTGAAAGGAAGGCTGCTCAAAATTCAAACAAAAGTGATCTACGAGTGAAATAGGTCTCTTTTTCTTCTGCTCATAGGGTGGGTGGACAGTCCAGCTATCTTCATAACAGTTGAACAAGACAACCAAGTATCTTAAACCCTCCCTTGCAACAGAAAGAAAAGCCCAGGCTGTACTAGAAGAGAGCAGCCTAAAATGTAAGTTACCTGCAGCTGTCTGTTCATACTTTTGGCCCACCACTGCTAAACCTTCAACAGGAAACAACTCAAAATATATTTCCTAAATTCACTGATAGGACTGTAACCTAAACATTTCTGTAGGGCCCAAGACTAACTTCTGAAAACTGAAGACAGAAGCCCAAGAAAAACAACCAACACACTTATTGGAGACACAGCTGGATCTCTCCTGGTTATACCTTGGTATGTGGAGCTTGTACAGAAACTTTTATTAATTGGACAATTTGTTATCCAGCATCACTGTCATCACATCCATTGCAAACATGCCCACAATTCCTATTAATATATTCTTTAAATGCAGTGAATTGAGGACATCAAGCAACATTCCTCATCTAGATAAACCCCGGACAGAACCTTCCTTCCAAAGGCAGATGTCTTTGCATGTCATGACTTCAAAAAAGCTGCCAAAGCACATTTCCAATGGGATGACACATATCAACTTTCAGGATCTGGTCTAAGAGGTCGTGATGGCTTCCTGAAACTGCACTCACAAGATGTGCACGTTGTCTGTTGCCTATTGATGAGTTGAGAGAGTGTAATGGCAAACTTGTGAGAATGAGCAAGCTTTAACTGGTACAACATGGACTTTAATGAACTCCCAAGTCGCTTGCAAACCATAGGCTTTTAGGCAGCAGATGAGCCTGCTGTTGGGTTTTCCCTGCTATTTAATCTGTATCAGCTAAAGGAACACAAGCTGAAATATCCCTACTCACTCTTCAATTGCACGTTTACCCAATGTAGCATAGACACATCACTGCCCTCACACAGCAGCGAATACACCAAGTCTTCTTGTGCCTCAGAGCCTCTTAATCCAAAGAAGTGATAAAAAACCCTGAAAAACCAACTGTATGATACAGAGCAATATAGCAGAGTATTGGGTGTTATCACTTCCTCGCTCACTAGAGCTTTCCTGTCTGTGATCAATTTTCCTCCTTCTAAGCACGAAACCTCCACAAACAAGAACATAAGAAACCAGAGAACACAAAGTCTGTCTGCAGTACTAGGAAGCCAAATGCAAGCATTCCTACCTGTGCTGGAAACCGAATCCCATCAGCTCCTGGCAGTGACCTCCATTCCCTGCCTCAGCAAAACCAAACCCTGCCTCACAGCTGCATCCACTTGGCTGCCATCAGCACCACAGGGTTGGCCTCTAACAGGCCAATTAAAATTAACCTCCTACTACATTAGACAAGAATAACAAAGATTTCATCACACATTGATGCCTGTTTTCTCATTCACCTTCGTAAGGTTTCACATGTATGAAGTGAGTCTGCTAGTAACTCATGGAGTTATTGATTGTTGTATATTAAATAAAGGAGGATAATTAGTCCCCTAGGTTTTCCCTTGAACACAGTAGGCAAAGCTCTGTTTTCTAGACAAAACTGTTGAGATGATGAAATAAAGACTTTTTCTTTAGGCAAGACACAGAAAACACACTGACAGCTGAGGACTGTGTTGCAAAAATAAAGAAATGTTCAAACCATGGTGTTTTCATCAGACAGTTCTTTTGCCTGTGATCTCAGTCCAGATAGTGCGCTTTAGAAATGCAATTAGTTTATTGGAGTAATTTCTGCTGAAACACTAAAAGGTTTATCCATCACCGTGTGACTTAAAAAAGAAATTACACGGCATTGCAAATGCATTGAAACACAAACAAAAAATTGTTCAAGGTAGCACCTGCATATTGGGGAGGGAGGTCAAAAGCTTAAAAAAAAAGAGATTAAAATAATTTACATGGGATATTTCACAATCATCATCAGCAATGCTTCATGAGCAGGGATGCATTAAAGAACGGTGGCTCTGGCTTCTTGTCTTTGCTAATTTCAATGTCCTATTTCTAATTTCCTTCATTTTTACTCTTGAAGAAAGTGTAATTCCTTTCGAAATTGGGAACCCTAATACTTGTTCTCCATGGCACTTAATTCCTTCAGAACTACTGTAATCCTGCAAAATAGTTTTAGGGAGATGACAATGGTATTTGGGAGGAAATAAGTTAATTTTTGCTGGTAACAAGGAGTTCCTCATGGATTTCTGCCTCATAGGTTGGCAGGTGCTAAATCACTTAACAAGCAGAGGGCACATGAGCTTGTGCATGTCCCTCCATCACCTGAAAAGAGGACATCCTTTAAACCTTGAGGAATACCCCCTTCCCCATCTGGAGACTCCAAATTTTACAAATCCTTGCTTACCTAAGATGGATATTTTCCCACACACTTTTCTTGTGTCCTACAACTACTGCTTTGCTTCCACATTGCACTAGAATGAGGAAAAAGTAGGAAAGTATTCCACTTCTGAAAACGACTGCAATTACAGGTCAGAATTAGCAACCTACTGAATACAGGTTTCCCCAGAGCCTGTCAAAACTGGATTTGGCAGAGTTTTTGACTGATGTCACCTCCCAATAACAGTGTTTACCACTTCAAGGTAAGAGGTGAAGCAAATCAGGTGACCTTCCATATACCATTTTAGCAGATCTGGGGAAAAATCCTTTTGACACATGGCCCCTTACAAAGAAATTGAATAAAGGTGTAATCTGTTAGAGGTATGTTACAGAACACTACTACTTGCAAAGGATATTTTTGTTTCTTTTCTTTTCTGATTTATGTGCTTGAATAAATGGTCTCTCACTGCTGAGAATTTTTATCAGAACTGTAAAACTGGGAAAGCCAGTGGCATTTACTTGGCAGCACAGCTCTTGTTCATGAGCCCTAATTCAGCTACGAGGCTTGTGACAAAATCCAAATGTTTCCCAGTGACCTCTCCTCCCTGCCCATGCCTAAAGATGTTGCCTCCACAGCCGGTGACAGGTAAGCAACTGCTCAAAAGAAAACAAGCAGCAGAGCTTGTGAAAGGCAAGAATAGAGATGAGAATGCCATGTGCTGAATTAAATACACTGGAAGGGAAAGGCAGGTGCTCAGCAGTGCTGTCCTGGGCTGCAGGGGATTCTGCCCCTCTACTCTGCTCTGGTGAGACCTTCACCTGCAGTGCTGTGTCCAGCTCTGGGGATCCCCAACATAAGAAGGAATATGTAGGGCTAATGGTCCTGTGGGTCTCTCCTGGCTCAGAGTGGACTGTGAGCCTGTGAGGGATCTAGGTTTATGTTTACTACTCTGGGGGGTGCGTTCGGTCTCTGTACGGGAGTTAGATGGTGTCCCTTCCAACTCATAATATTCTGTGATTCTGTGAAAGGAGAGGCCACAGAGATGACCAGAGGTGAGGAGCACCTCTGTTGTGGAGACAGACTGACAGGTAGAGTTGTGCAGACTGCAGAAGAGAAGGCTCTGGGCAAACCTTAGAGCCCCTTCCAGCAGCTAAAAGGGCTCCAGTGGAGCTGGAGGGGGACTCTGGAAAAAGACATGTGTTGACAAGACAAAGGGGAATGCCTTCAAATTGAAAAAGGGATATTAGGATGAAATTGTCCCCTGTGAGGGTGAGGAGGCTCTGGCACAGGTTTCCCAGAGAAGCTGTGGCTGCCCCATCCCTGGAACTGTCCAAGGCCAGGTTGGAGCAACCTGGGACAGTGGAAGGTGTCCCTGACCATGGCAGAGGGTTGGAATGAGATGAGTTTTAAGGTCTCTTCCAAACCAAACCATGCTATGATAACAGAGAGAGAAAAAAAGAGAGATGGCAAGAGACAGATTTTTTAAACAAAATTCACACCTAAGAAACTGCACAACATCTCTCACTCTCTCCCCATTAACTTCTACAAGGCAAGCCTGAAACTAGTCAAGTTGTTGAGCAGGAAAAAACTTTTAAATACAAAATGAATAAAGCTTGTTCAACACACGATTCGCATGATATCACCCAATCTCTAGACAGCCCTATTTTTAGCTGCAAAATGATTTGTATACCAGCCATCTCTTTCCTCTTCAGGAAAGTTTTCTAATTACAGCTAGATGCCACAAGACAATATTTGAATTTAGTTTAATATATAAATTACCTTGAAGCAGGTTTGTCTCTGGTGAATTTAAAACATTATCTAAAATTTCATGTTTTATCCACAGCTGTCAAGTGAGCAATTTCCCTACCTTGAAATATATATAATGCTAAGTGCTAGCCCTGAAGAGAAGGGAAAAAATTAATCAAAGCTTCTATCCTCAAGAAAAAAAGAAATCTGGTGATACTCCCATCCCATGAAATTGCGATAAATTACTGATCCAAACTGTATCCAGTACCAAGCGTATCGGGTGGGTAACCGTGATTTAACCATTCTGGAATCTGGATAACACTGTGCATGGCATTGTAAAATGTACAGAGAAAAACAGTTTCTCTCTGAAAGAGCTCAGTCTCCTCGCAGACAATACCAGCCAAGGGTGAGCGGAGAGGAACTTTATTATCTCGGATTTGCAGAGGCACCCCGAGCACAGAGCGTGTGAGCTGACTGCAGTCTTCAAGCCTTTGCCAAAATAAGCACCTTGTGCATCTCAATCCAAATTTAACACTTTACCCATGGATCAAGCCTCTCTCATCCTGTGGTGTCTTCCCTGCAAATCCAGGCTATCTAAGCCCATGTGTAGAATCTTTATTTTCCCTCCTCTTCACAGCCTCCAAACAATTTCTATATTTTCCTTTTATTCTAAGGGGGATTTAATGAAATATTTGAAATCTTTTCAGGACAATGGACAACGTGACAGGTCCCTCCATCCTTTGCCATTACCTTCCTTTACAAGGGCAGGCTGGCAAGAACATGGCAAGACCCAGGAGCTGCTTTGCACCAGAATTGCCCAGGATGATCTGACCACAACCTGTGTAACAACTGTTTGGGGAACTTCTGAGTCCACACTTTCTGCTCAAATTTTTGTTAATCTCACTGACAATAATTTATGCCAGTAGGGACAAACCCTTCAAAAATCCCAAATGCAATCCATATAAAAATAACTGCAGAACTACTGGAAGACTCCAAATTCAGCTCTAGGTGCAGTGGTGCTACATCAACATATGGGTGATGGGAATGATTTTGTGGCTGACCACGAACGAGACAAGTTGTCTCCTGACCACACAAGACAAGAGTTTTATGAAACCCTGAGAAGTAAATAAATAAATATTTCCTGCGAGGGTATTATGAAACATTTACTCCTAATCTAAACTAACTTTCTAAAAATAAAGTCAAATTCCTTTTAAGGAGAAAAAAATAAAAATATCACTGCAAATTATCATAACCCTGTTATCATCTGCAAATGTTATGAATTTTTCTTTAAAAATCTGCCAGATCTTCAGAAGCACTTTTATCGTCCCTCTTTTATCACAATAGAAATGAAGGCACAGTGCTGTCAAAGTCAGGCACAGTAAATCAACAGCAGAACTGACTAAATATCCAAATCCCCTGATTCCTATTGCAAATATTACTCCACATTACCAACATTATCAAGTGCTTTATATATGTACTTTTACTACCAAATCTTAGTAATAAAATAACTCTATTTCATCTCTATAAACTTAGAATGAACAATCTTTTCTGTTATTTTAACTTTGTGGTATATTTCCTATTTCCTGGAGGTAAGAGGAAAATCCTTGTCTTCAGCAGAAGAATTCCTTATGCCTGCCCTCAATTTTTTACTTAACAGTGCTCACCAACCTACTATTTTGCACATTCTGAAGCTCTGGGCACCACCCATTTCACATTCTTCTTTTTTTACATGGAACAGGTGTTAGGATTTTCCATTCTCTGCCCCAGCATATCTCAGGTCAGACACCTGTAACACAACATCTTCCTGCTTCCTGAGTCATGGAAATCAGTTTTCCTCAGTATCTAAGCCAAAGGAGGGAACAAAGCTGCAGTAACAATAACCTAAGTTCAACTTGCATTTTGTGGGAGATTTTGTGGTAGTGGGCAATTCTTTATCCCATACCTCTTCAGTTTAGGTGGCTAATTACAATATCCATGAAGAAAGAAATAAGGAAAAGGCCTTTTGTTGATTCTGGACGCTCACACAACCCATCTGAAATTCACTGGAGTTTGTGTGGCTTTTACATAAAACCTTCAAGGAGGGAGATACTGGATTTGCTGGAGTGGAACTGTCGAAAAGCCACAATACCAGGTGTTTATTTTGTAATATTCTCACATACAGTGTTTTAAAGCGCTAGGAAGCACTTGATGCACTTCAAGGACTAGAAAATCTCTTTGCTACAAATTCTCTATATTAGAGAGGGCTTGCCTGGGCAGTGGATTACATTATGCCTGATGCACAAGGGAATGAACTATGTATTACTTTTCAAAAGTTTACGTACTGCTGTAACAAAACATAACAATTCCATACAAACTCATTGCAAATGATGCAAAATATACAGATCAAATACAAATAAATCTTCTGTTTCATCAATGACCATTCACATTGCAAAGGAGGGAAACTCTCATATGTTCCAAGTTCAGTTTGACTGGCCTCAAAAATACATAATTGAGATGGGACTGGGGAGTGTCATGTGAGGGAGCAGCAGCATTCTCTAACACAAGCTTTCTCAGCACACAAGGTGATGGCTACTGTTGTCTACAGCCAGGTGAGAAAAAAATAGTAGGGGAGAAGATGGAATAACTCAAGTAGTATAAACTCAATCATCTCAAAAGCTGTTGAAGAGAACTTGGGACAACCAAGAAGATCAAGTCTTTGTTGCTGGCAGTGTTAGACAGACAAAACAGCTCCTCATAAATCTGGGCACCTATTGCTACTGATGATGCTTTTTGCCCATGATGAGTCACCATGTGTGAGTGTGGGAACAGTGCTGGCAGGCTTCTCTTTGTGGTCACTGCAACTCAACTGCAAGGGCTTCTTGTTCAGAGATGCTTCCCCATGCTGATGTGGCCACTACTTTGACATTCAATTTCCCCAAGCAGCTCTTTTGCCCAATTTTCTGGTGCTCACTTAAAATGAAAACGGGAGCTCCCACAGTTTCATATCCCAGCTGCCCTAGGACTGCACAGACCTAGCATTAGCAGACATCACTCAGTAATATGGAAGGAGGCAATGATGCATCACTGAGGCAATCACACCAGCTCTTCCTTTCTGACTTGAACAGATTTTAAAAAGTGGCTTATTTCTCTCTTGATCATCAGTCCTTTAGACAAATTTAAAAAACACTGCAAAAGCCATTAGAGCAATAAGTGTTGCTGCTATTCTCAGTACAGCAATGCAAGGTTGGAGGTTTATTTTTCTCTCCAGTCTAAAGGCAAAAGCAATACATTGATAAAGAAAATAAATGGTTGTAATGTCTCCCACAGATGTCAGTGGCTGAGAAAAATTTGAAAAATGAAGTGGCCTGTTCACTCCTTGGTATTCTCTCATTATTCCATTGTCTAATTTTTTTTGTAAAGTAGTATTTTAATTAAATAAAAATTCCTAGTGCATAGTCTTAACATCGTTGATTTTAGATGTGAGTGCTGATACTTCAATATGTTAGGCCCATAAATGCAAATTGAAGCAATCACACAAACATGGGAGCTGTGTGAAAACAGAGCTGAAAGGTTTTTAATTCAAACAAACCCAGTCACTTGATTAAAGTTCTTGAGTAATTTGCCCTTTGTGATGTTTTGGGGAAATCTACTGATATACAGGATATAAATTCTCTTTTCTTTTGGGTACCATCTATTCCCACACTTGCAATACAGTGGAAATATTTCCAAGCTCCCTGTAGCCTCGCTGGCTGTACTCAAGCTAACTTCATTTTGGGAGCAATAGAGCCAGATTAGCACCGTGCTATGCCCAGCCTATTTTTGCTTGCTTCACAGCAGCCTGGCCCTAAGCGTGCTGGAGAGGATTTCCACTGGTGTTCTGGCACAGTTTCCTCAGTAGTCAAAGCCTCTGTACTTCAGCTCCAAACTCTGAGTGAGAAGTAAAACACCCCGTGTGCATGCACTGGTACGTGCAGAACACACAAGCTGCTATTGTGTACATCTGCATGTCCCGTGGACCACAGAAAATTCAAGCTGGAAGAGCATTCCTACGGATCCCCATCCACTGGATTGTGCAAAGCCATATGCCTGAAGTAACCGCTCTTGTAACTTCTGTCCTGATAATCTTGGACCTGACTCTCCTCCCACAGGTTCCTGTTGATTAGTACATTTACCATTCTAAAACACTCAGCACAATGAAGAAAATAAATTCTTCCAAATCATCATTCAGTGCAAGGTGTCAGTAGTTTTAACTGTATCTTGCAGTCAGGCATGCATGTTCACACATTACCATATAAACACATTGCATCCCTTTGGAAGAACTGCCTTCCACACCTGCTAACAACAACAGGCTCAGAGAAGTAATTTTCACAGAATCACAGAATATTCTGAGTTGGAAGGGACCCACAAGGATCATCGAGTCCAACTCTTAACACTGTCTCCCTGGAGGGAATTGAACCCGGGTCTCCCACACGCCAGGTGGGGACACTTACCACTGTACTAAAGTGGATTTCAATAAGATCAAATTTGGAGGAAAGAAATCTAAGGGGTTTGTAGATTTTTGGCATAGCTGTCAAGTTGCACTAAAAAATAGGAGTCGTTTATGGCTATACATAGAATGTAGACCTTTACCTTCTGTCAAAAGAAAGTTAGTGGGAATCACTTGCTAAAATCAAGCTTTTTTTCTGCAACAATATTCCCAGAGAACATACAGCACTGACTTACAGGAACAGGCTGGTTTTTTTGGGAGGTGGGTTGTTTGTTTGTGGGTTTTTTGCTAAAATGTTAACAGACTGAGGTTAAGAGACTCTGCTTAGTGCTAGACAAAGCAGATAAATGTTATATGTACATATCTGAAATATTATTAATAATGAAAATAAGTCACTCAATATTGTTGGCAAAGCATGTAGGCACTGTCACAAACCTATTATTTCATTAGTCTTCTTAGTTAAGGAATTTTGGTTCAGTTATAGAAGAGGATACATTGGTGGCATATGCCTTGTCTTTTAACTCTTCTTTTGATTAAGAACTTGCTCTGTATGATCTAACCAACCTCCAAAAAGCAGTTGCCTGACTGGATTCGAGATGCAGGTGTTAATAAGAAGAAACAAGAGCTGGACCCTTTCCAGTCTCAGATCAAACAAAGCAAGAGCTCTGCCCATATTGTCGCAGATTTTTGTCAATCACCATGAATTTTTTGCTGATATGGGTTTTTTTGGTTACAAATCTTTGTGGGGCAGTAAAGAGCAGAGGCAAGTTACTATTACAGAGAAATCTGTATCACTTGCTGCCTAAAAAATGCATTTTAATACAACCAAGTGCAACATCATACAAGTGGGAACAGAGTAAGTCTACTAAATCTACAAACAAATCTGTAAAGCAAATCTGGAGGCTGAAAATGTTTGTCCTGGAAAGCAGCAACACAAGATGATTTAAAGGTCACTGTTCAGAAAGTTTCACAATTTTTGTGACAAGTAGTTTATTTGCTGAAAAATACACTTAACAAATTTTGCTCCCCCTCAACTACAGTTAAGTAATTCAGGTGGAATTTGAAATATCATTGAAAGGTGAAAATTCAGGGGTTTGGTCTGCTTAATATTACTTTTCTGCAATTTAATTATAAAATGAGTGCATGTCATTTCTACGATCATATGCATTCAATTAACAGGGTCCAAGTGCCACACTCAATATCCTGGAGAGCCAGCAGTGAATATTCCATGTGCTTGGATCTGAGCCCTGAAGTACACTACCCTTCCTTCCATAACAAGGCTCACCAAGACCATCTGCTTTCTGAAAAGAGATTCAGGAGGTTCTCACAGAACCTCTGTTCCTCTGCAGGCAGTTTCTTGAGCATGCACGTGGTGGGTTTTTTCACTGGCCTTAAATGACCTGTTGGTTCGCATCTGAGTTTCCTGATATTATCCTTATGTGGCCCCAAAGAATTAATTGAGTGGAAGATTCACTCTCACACACTCCGCCCCTTGAAAAGAGAAACTGTTTCCTACCCACTTCACAGCTCTAGCAACAGACAGGAATTATTACTGTTTGATGATCTTTTGTTTCAAGACCTCAATATCTTGTACTTTAAAATTGAAATTCCTTTGCCTGCAAGGCCCCAGAATCTGACAGCTGACTTCTTGAACTTTCCTAAACTGCAACAGCAAAGAAAGTAAATCTATCAGCTCTGCCTCTTACAGTAATAGCATTTGCTAGAGGAGGGATAAAGAAATAAAAAAAAAAAAATTAAGCAGTGTTGGCAATGTCTACTGAAACCACTGTCCTCAGGTTTGTTTTTTTTTATTCCTCCATTAGTTGAATTAAATCTTATCTATTTATAGACTATTGAACAGATCTGTTGAAGCACTGGTATATCTTTCTTGGAGTCAGCAATTCCAGATGTCATAAAGATTAGAGAAGAAAAGCACTTTAGCAGCTAAATTCCCATAGTCTTATCAACTGTGGTACTCTTTTTTTTTCAGAGAAAGAAATATTTGGTTTTGTTCTGAGGTGGGGGGGGGGGTTGGATTGGAAGAATCAACTCGTGAGAAAAAGTAAATATTCTTAGAATTATAAGATCTTGATGTGATGAAGGCTTGTACTACCAGAAATCATTGCGTTCTAGGTTTAAAATTCATCTACCCCTTTCTATTGCTGGCACAGAGTAAAAACAGATATTTATGGACACAAACACTTTTTCATCAATGTCAAATCTCCCACATCCTGACATGCATAGTCCTCTCTGAACCACAAACCTAAAAGAAGCTCCTTTTTAGGGATGTACCTGTGCCAGTTGAAGATTAAAGGCAGCAGTATTTAGAGGTGCCCCAACGACCAACAGGGGTCCATTTCTGTAGCCACATATCTGAGCAGCAGAACCTTCCTTTACTCCCTGAGTCTGAGTTAAAGCATTGCATTCTCTTATCAATAACCTCTCAGAAAAGACTGTCTGCATGTATGCCTGGAATGATCCAACCTCCCTCTGTCCAGCAAAATAAAACAGTAATACGGAAATCACAATTTTTCAGCTGGAGAAAACAAACTCAAGAGAATACCCAAAACATGAGATTCTCTGGTGGTTTTCTTTCCTCAAAAGGGCTCAACAATATTTTAACTCTTTAAGCACTGACAATAAAAAGATAAAAGTTGTATTAACGTCTAATTCAGTGATTGATACCTTTGAAGTATTTATCAAGTTAAATAGAGAGACATACATATGCAAGGTTAGTGTTAAGGATCATTAAAGAAGGGTTCAGGCATTCAGAGAATTTAGGTTTTGGTGGATGTAGAGGTAGATTTTACTGTTCACAGAAGCAGTTATTGAGTTTTCAAGATTAGTAAGTTTAGAACACAAACAGAAAAATTCTTTGGAAATCAAACAAACAGCTGGGAAGTCCAGAAACCAAAAGCATCAAGGTACCACAAACAGAAAAAGACAAGATCTTAAGTAAACAGATGATTTCTATTATTAGCTCCATTTCAACCATCCCATCCTATTCAGAACATCTCTGAATCACAGAATCACAGAATATTATGAGTTGGAATGGACCCTCAAGGATCATCTAGTCCAACTCACCATCTAACACCCGTGCAGAGACCAAACGCACACCCCAGAGTGGTGAACATAAACCTAGATCCCTCACAGGCTCACAGTCCACTCCGAGCCAGGGGAGACCCACAGGACCATCAGCCCTACACCCCCCAGCTAGACCATGTCACTAAGCTCCTCATCCAGTCTTCTGAAAAGTTACTTTTAGTAACAAGAAAGAGGCAACCCTTCATCCAAGTCTAAAGCTCACTAGACAGCCTTCTTACAGCACAGAGGATATTAATAGCTGACACACTGAAAGTGAGCTGCACTTCTGTATTTCAGGAAAAGGATGGTTGCTTTTAACATAAGACAAGAGGCCACTGAAGTGCCAAGTACATGCAGTCTGTAAAACACCAGTAGTATTCTCTTTCAGAAATGAACACCACTGCTTTGAGTTGATCCGAGCACAGAAAAAAGTCTGCTCAGTGCTGTCCTTAACACCTCCCTTCTCTTGAGCAGCCAGAGGACCAGAGCAGGGGCCAGGACAGGGCATCCAAAGCTCAGAGCTCATTACAACTCATTACAACTAAGAGCAATTACTTGGCTCTTGTGTGGTTCTGTCCCCATCCTGAGTTCTCCTACAAAAGGATTTGCATTCGCACAAATGTTTAGAATACATCTTCTTTGTAAGGCTCTGTCACCCTCCCACGACTGAGAGACATGTGGTTTCCAGTCCGATTCCACAAGTGGAGGACGCTGCAGTGCCACACACCAGACCTGCTCCTGTATCTGCCACTTACTGTTCGCTGAACTCAAGGAGAAGATGATGTTGTGTAACAGACAGCAACAAACAGAAATATAGGTGCTTCTTTTGGACTGGACTTGAGGCCCGTCTATTTCAATAGCATGGCTCTTACAGCCCTCAGCATTAAATACTTTAGGAGAAGCAGCAAAATCTGTATTAGGCAGATAGCAGATAATCCTCCCTCAGAGTGGATCTCTTCTAAATTCTCAGTAGAACCAGAGAAAAATCCCTGAACAGTGGAGTTTAAAATCCCCAGGGTTAAATAAAATGGTTTTCGAGAAGCTACTAGGTTGAAAATAAATCAAAATTATTTAACAAATAAAAAATAGTTTTATTAAGAAATCAGGCTGTCCGGAGGGGAGGGGAAGGAGGTGGGAAAGTGAAAAGGAAAAATGTATTTCTCCTCTTTACTAATTCATGAGATCTATTGCTGACTTCTTTATTGTACTGAAGGTAAGGTAGTAAAGATTATTGACATGTCCTTCCTTTAGTGTTAGTGTTTGTGTGTGCTGCTTTGCTAAATAAAGTCTGAACATATCCAAGATGTTCAAATCATTAAAATCATATTCTAAGTTACCAAGGATGGTTGCACGCCAAGCATAGAAGCACAACTAACCAACACATTCAAAAGCAGCAATTTTTTTTCCTCTCATACAGATACAATCAAAATCCAACAAGACAGCTAATTGTAACTTAATCTTGTCAATTCTATATGCAAAATCAATTTTAGGTGTGATTGGAAAATGTGCAGAAGGAATAACAACAGGGTATTTTTAACCACCTCTGGGATTTAAAAGCCAGATTCTGTGGTATTAAATATAGTAACAAGGCTACAGCTTCTAAATCAAATAATATTGGTCTAATAAGGACATCTGGAAAGAGCTGGTATCAAACAACACTTAATTTGTGCTTCCTTGATGGCTGAAACAGGGGCACTGCCCTTGGCAGCAGTGGTGCCAAGCACTGAGCACTTCAGGGGAAGTTGGGGAAAGGCAGTTGTGGATAAAATTGGCAAATGTCTCTGAGCATTAATAACAACACTGATTCAAGGTCATCCCATTATTTAATGAGAAGAGATAGTTTTGCCTTTATTAGCATATTAAGAACTATATTTAACTATTACATTTGACTCATATTAGACTTGATAAACAAATACTGGATGTAAGGGGAAAAAATTGCATGAGCTTCCAAAAAAAAGTCACTAATACATAGTTCAACTGCTACTAGATGATGATTTACCTACAGGTTTGACTTTACATTATTTAGAGTTGTCAAAGAGACTGCAGTGTACATCGAGTCTCATTTCAAAAACCAGCTGCTTAAGGTGATTAAAAAAAAAGAAGAAAATAAGGGATAAAAACTTGCACCTATTTCTTCCCTGTTAGGAAAGCAGATAATGGTCTTTCATAAGACTACTTTATTCCATATGCCCAGCCTTGTCAGATTCATAATCCTCTCTTTGTTAGGTACAGGATAACATCTGTTTACATTGCCCAACTCCAAGCCAGCACCATGAGGCTGGAGCTCCTCTCCCGCAGCCTTCAAAGGCTGATTAACGGCAGGAGCAGGTGCAGCTCCTACAGGCTTTGCTTGATGCCTTCCCCCAACTCGCCTTCCAAGTCCTCCCCAGACACTCGCACTAAAAGGCTCCTGTATCAGTACATCTGAGGTAACTGATTTTTACATCAAATAAGTTTCCTGTTCTCAGCTTTGCTCAATTATTTCAGTTTTGCCTGCGTGTGCTGGTGGTGTGTTTGCTCACATGCTCCACACTTTGAGGACGCTGTGGGCTCAAGAGCACTGAAATAAAAGAGTGAACAACTCTCAGCAACCTTCTGCATTCTGGCTCTGACACCATGATAAGGTACACAACAAAGAAATACTTATTGCTGCAACATGCAGCTTTGATTGATGAGACATATCATGGATGGAATGTAAGACATTTAAAAATTTTCATATCGTGTGAAACATATCTGTATACACTCAATTCTCCTTGGCAATAAGAGGCACCATAACTGTCCAGCCTAGAGACACAGGATGGATCAAACCTCAATGACAGTGAACAAAGTATCGTTTAAGTAAAATTTAAGGAAAAATGCAAGCCTCAAGACAACAGAGGAACCTCTTATCATCCAAAAAAAATGAAGTGTTAGGAATTAAAACACAATGAGGTAGAGATATCCTGGTTATTGTTTGTTCTAAATATAATAGAAGACGAAGAAATGCAAGAACAGCATCAAAAAGAGGAAGAAAACAAGAAGAAATAATTTAACTTCTTTTTTGTGGAAAAACAGTTGAATAAAAAAGACTGTTTGGTGAAGAGTTTTATGCTCTTTGGGGAGCAGTCTTTCATTTGGGCTTTGTAGTAAATTACTGCAATCTAGAGAGTTGGCTCCAATACAGAGTTTTGCCCAAAACTCGGCAGCTTGTAAAAATTGAGGTTTTGTCTAGTTTAAAGGACTAATGATAAAGAAAATGGGGTGACAGAATAAAAAACCAAAATGATGCAGTTCAAACATGAAAAGGGCAAATGTTATTATTGACCAAAAAAAAAAAAAAANACATTGCTCTTTGTAACCTTGACTGTGCACGCAAGATCTGTTCACTTTACTTCTTTACACTATAAACCCACATTAACTTGAACAGAGCATTCATCGCCACAGATCAAGTATTCTGGCAATAAAGATTGCAGTTCAAAGTCCTGGAGTTCTGATGACTTCAATAATGTATGTATTACGTTTAGGAGCGGTGTAATTCTTTGTAGGATTGGGACTCAATATTAAAATCTTTTCAGGAAAGAGACAGTTCCTTCCTGTGTTTTCATACCAGAGCCTTGGTCTTTATTGCAGCTTTTATGAGCTACTATAATTCAAAATTCATTTTCCCTAGATTGCAACAATTTTTTTGTCTTATTTCACCTTTGCATTTCATTTCACATGGCCTGCACAATCTACAACAAATATGAAAGACCACGTTTGCCAAAATAAAGGAAAACAAAAAAACATCCTTGTCTGCAGCAGCTACCATTTCTGTCTGGATTGCCATTGATCCAGTGATATTTTTTCGCATCCATCCCTCCAGATTTATTCCTGAAAAAGCGATAACCAGTCAGAAGAGTTATCACCTTGTCTCCTTGTGGAAATGCATTGCTACCCGAGCCACAACTCATACAGCAAATATCAAGGCCGGCAGTGGAATATCTATGAAACTAAGAGGTGGGAGCACTTCACCTAATGATGAAACAAAATCCACTACAAAATCCCATTACATGTTTCTTGCTGAGATAGGTTTTTTCCCTAATAATTTTTCTCCAAAAGCAATTGGAGTCCATGTTGCTCACACCTGCATAACAAAACAAATCAGACAAAACCTGTTCTTTCCTATTGCTGTTATTCATCCACAACTTGCATTATGATCAACACATTTCAGCAAGCAGCAACGTGCTACGTGTTCAACATTTGTTTCAGATGGAAATAGCTAAACCAAAATCAAAGGAAAGTGTTATGTCTTTGATGTAGGCTCCATACATTTGTTATGCAGCAAGGGCTAAGGCAGCTAGACCTAGCTGATGTCAATGGATTGGTAAAATCCTCTTTTAGACTTTGTGGGAGGAACAATTAAATCCCTGATGATATGGCCACAAACGCTTCAGCGACACCACATTTTTCCAGCTATTGATTTGTTGGTTTGTTCCTACTGTGTTTCTGGGAGAAGGCCTAAAGAAAATAGCAGAGATCAGGATCCAGAGATGAGACAAAGTGATCTCTTCCAAGCTAGATGGTGAATCACTATGTCAAACTGGGGTACCTGAGCAAGATCATTCCTGATCATTCTTTCCTTCTGTGACCAAAACAGCAACATCACATCCTGTCTGAGGAAAGAAATGGCACTGCATTTCTTTATTAGATACCCAACTTTGGAGGTGACTTCAGGCAAAGAACTAAGTTTTTCACCTACGAAGCTTGTAACTATGTCACAGCTGACTGAAAACTAACAGAATACGACCAAATATTTTCCAGTTCTCTTCTATCACAGCACACAGGAATATTTTCCTGGACAGAAGGAATTTGAAGCTTGGGAACATGTAAACTCTCCAAAGGCAGACAAGCTCCTGTCACACAGCCTTACGAGGTGTAGAAAAAACAAAGAAAGAACCCAATGAGCCAACAAAAAAATCTCGGTAAGCTGTGTAGGCTTTTCCAAGGGAAAAATAATAATTCACACAAGTGGCATAATTGTGTATAATATGTAACCACAGGAAATAACTACTTTACCATGTTCATCCATTCAGAAAGGAGAAAATGGAAGTCACTCAAGCTAATCCTTTTTAGACTTGCAGAGACTGCCTCCTGGTTTTGTACTGCCAGCTGCGAGTGCTGCTAAACCACCTCCTTGAAAGCTGGTTTTAATTCGGACACACGGAGCCTGTGTGCACTATTACAAATGAAAAATACCCTTCCCACACAGGGCTGCTTTCAGCATTCAGATGGCTGAAAATATTTTGCTTCCAGTGTGAGAATCACTTGTGTTTCCTCAGAAAGGAACACCATAGGGGTATGTAACATAATGAATGGTTTAGTTCAAGCTGATTAGGCTCCTCTGTTCATCCTGAAAAATAACACCAGGATAATGGGGAAACTCAAGAATATGAGCTATGCAGCAGAACAGGAAGAACAGGAAAAGTACATGAAAAACAAATACATACTGTGGAGCTTTTAAAACTAGATAAAAATTTTAAGGAGTTGATATATACAAATATTATTTAATTTTTGGTTTGGTTTGTTTGGAATTGAGTAACAGCAAGAGTGTACAAGACATTCACACCAGAATTATGTAATAAAATCACAGTGTTTGAAGACATAGGTTTTCAGAAAGAGCAATTCTAAAGAGTATTTGCATTACTGTAACTGTTTAAATTGATTTCCATGGGTGTAGCAAGGAGGCAAGTTTCCCCTCAGCAATTGTTGCAAGATTAGGTACAAAGTAAATAAAGAAAGTGGAGATGTGAGAGCTCATTGGGGTTTAACTTCCCCTGGCTCTACAACACACATGAAATACTACCTTTCCCCCCCACAAAAATGTGTGCACTGGGCCATCCTACTTTATCAAACAGAGAAAGAACAGGTTTTAATCACCCAGAGGCAAAATCCTGGTCCTGGTGGCATTACCTGGATACCATCTTCTCCCAATATTTATGTTAAACTGCCACTTAAAAATACCTCAGACAAGCTGACCAGACAAACTTTGCAGAAAACTTATTACGTATATCCTTCAAAATCACTGCATTAATTAAATTTCCCTAAAGTACTTTATAGAAAAGATGCACTCAATTTCAAAAGGACAAAGCAGTTTGGTTTGGTCTGACTGAGGGAAGTACTTCTGCTATTCACTTTGAAAAGACCTTGTATTGAGGGTAATGCACAGTAAACCTTAAAATTCAGCATGAAAATGCCCAAATTCAATGAAATTGATCAAATGATCCCTGGGAGAAGGATTGCAGGGGTAGAAGTGTGGGAGTTGTGTTACTTTGTTTTTGTTGAGTGGGTTTATAGTTCAGGTTCGGTTTTTACAATACAACTTCAGGGATTTTTTGTTTCGCTCCAGCACAGAACTGAGTCAGTTTTCAAAGGTAAAAATCTTTCATATATAGAACTTCCTCTACCACTGAGCTCTTGTCTGGAACATCATATCGCAGTGCTTCATAGTCTGGATCTCACTGGAGTATCCAATAAATAGATTAAATGGATCCATTAATTGGAGTTGGTTTTGCTACTTCATAATCCTATCTAGACAATCAATACACACTTGCTTCTGATACAACCATTTTCTTACAGAGTCTGCATCTGCTTTTTGCACCAGAGCAAAGTTACCTACAAATGCATTACTCACTGAAGCATTTCTGCAACTCAGGCATAGCTTGTTTGGAGTATGTTGATCCTGGCCCTCAGTCTACAGAAAATCCTGCCGGCAGTTGTAGCTTTCTCCATGAATTTCATACATTCAAAGCCAGAAATCACTGAGCAACGCTGCCAGGAACTCAGTCAGTATCGGGTTGAAGGTCTAGATTGCCAAGGGTTTTATTTATTTTATTGCAATTTTAAAAGGGACGTTTATTGTCTATTATATTTAAGACAGGGCTTGTTGTCTTCTTTTTTTTTTTTAATAGCCACCCTTTAAAAACAGAATTATTGGGAAGGAAAAGAGCATCTGCAAAAGAAGTTAAATAAATAATAATTTTCAGTTTATGTGGTACTGTGATTTATAATAAAATTTAAAATGTGCTGTTGACATGAGAGTACTTAGCATGCCATAGCAGCCACATACTTTCTCAACAGTGATTAGTCTGCTCTGTTAAAAACAATTCATTACAAATAGAAAGAATAAATTCAGGAAAACAATGAATTCAGGAAAATAATCCTACAATATTAAATAACATGGAAGCGAAGCTCAATCTCCTCCCTGAAGAAACTTTTTTTGTTTGGGTGGAGGGGGCAGTCCCTTGAGAAATTCAGTGCATGTATCACTTTGAAGAGGATTTCACTTCTACTTTTCTAACTCTAGATGTGCAGCTTTTTAAAAGCTGTGGATATTCTTGCTCAGACAGTTGCTCTGTTGCATATTTTAAATAGAAATGTTGACTTGGATACAACTTCAAGCCCTTTAAACACTATGTGCCAGCTCATACTAGTTCATGTTGCATGATCTGAAAGCAAAACTGAGTCACAGATGAGAAGGTAGATCCATCAGAATCTGGATTCTTATGACGAGTACTAACACACACTGTAAGAGAACTGTGTTTCTGCTTTGTGGAAAGGAAAGACAGTTTCAGTGTGTCCATGTACACCAAGCAACAACTTTTAGGTGTGAGCTATCCTATGCACTAAACAAACCATGCCCATCACCCACCCAGCACTTCCTACCTAGAATAAGGACAGTTTCCATCTTCTCTTTCCACTCCTATTTTATTTTCCCTATGATCACACCAAATAATGTAGCAGCATTTCCAGTGTCACCTAGCACCTCATTCCACCAGATTTTCTCTAGCTAGCTTTTAAAATGACAGATCCACTATTATTGCATGTGTCAGAGGTATCTATTTTCCTTTTGCACCTAATCGACGATTGGGTAAATCTGATGGGAGTGGGCTTTTGTTCCTATTCTTCTTTAGAAAATTATTTTGTAGACAAAGAAATGCGAAATTTCTGCCATGCTATGACTCTGTTTTCCAGAAAATAGAAGAACGTCTTATTGAAGCTGCATAGAAATGATCCTATTATATATGAACCGTTTAGAGCACAGTGGCTTCCTAACAATTAGAGCTTTATGTGTATTTTTCACAGCTTATATAAAAATTCTCAATAGACTATTTGCCCTCTCGTTCTTCCACAGAAAGTTTGAAAAGACATCAGTAAAGATTCTTTATGGCATCTAATTTATCCTTTTGAAATTACCTGCAATTCCTTGGTAAAAGAGACGTTTTCAAATGAATTATCTCTCTGCCAATTACAACGCCTCTCATCATGTCCTGACTCTGCAACAGCCCCAACATGGCAACTTCTCCTAGTTGGGAAGAAAGGTAAAGTGGTTTTTTCTTATGGCAATTTGATTTGTTTTCTAAATTCACAACTCAGCCTTCGTAAATTGTATTCAGAATTCAGGTAGAAACACTTTGTTTTACAGTCCTGTGTAATACACCTTGAAGACTACAGAAGCGTGGAAATAGGGAGATGGTGGTGATCTCTCTCCCATAAAGCAGCTAATTACATGATCATCTTAAACTCTCTGAAGTCAATTACTGTAATTACTGCAACTATTGTGTTGTCATATTTCATTTGGAACAAAATGGTAGCATGAGAGAAAGCTGCCAAATATGGTGCTCCAGACTTTTTCCACTTTATAGAAATGTGTTTAAAATGAAAGCTTCTGTCAGCCCCCTAAAATACCTGTAAACTTGTGAGGCACAGTCACTTGTGACAGTGCTTCCTGGTAATGCAAACCCCTGTGAAATGTAATAAGATTAATTTGAGGGAGAAGACTTGACTTCAGTATTCCAAATGCAGCCCCAGCAGTGCACAGGACGCAGAAGAGTGGTCAGCACCGTCTAGGAGCCAGCCTGAGGATCCATGTCATTTTCCTCCCAACCTGCAGCATACCCAGGAGAACCGCTCTTCATCTCCCATGTTCTGTTCCACACACTTCTGCTAGAACTCCTTCCCAAACTGGAGACCCTCAGCCATCACTGTAGGCAACCAGTGATCCCCATAACAGAAAATTGCAGGCAATAAAACTTTTCCACCCTCAAGAGGTTTTCAGGAGTCTGTTTGGCTTAAACCATAGCTTGAATAACAAAAACATTATAATACAAGGTTAACCTCAACTTCACCCTGATGGAACTATTTATCTGTCATACAAAGATAGGTATATTCTCTGTGGACTGCTTTTTTTAAGGGCACATACACAAGCTATTTTCTCACTACAGCGAGGATGTCTAAATAAATCTCTTACAGGCAAGTAATAGGAAATATTTCAGCTCCAGATGACTACACTCAACTATTTCCCAACCTTCAGGAAACCCAGTGAATGTCTAAAAGTATTAGCACTTCTAAAAGAAGTGCGAAGAAGAAAGAGAAATTTACAAAACACAATGGTAACAACCTCTGCATTAACCCTCTGTTCTAACTTCAAATACAAGCTCTTCCAGTACTCATTACCACACAACCTGTGCCACACTGCACATTGCCATTCTGTGTTTTGCTTCCTTGAAACATGCTACAGATGGTGATATAGGCAGTAATTTTTCCATGCTTTAAGGTGCCATAAATATTTAAGCCTCTCTCCTGTAACTGCCTACCTCAGGAAAGGCTGAGCAGGTTCTGAGGAGCAACACTGAGACTGGAACTGTGAGCCGTGCCCAGGGACCTGCAAGTTGCATTTTGATTTTAATTTTAATACAACTGTGGCCGCTAGAAATTTGCCGGGCCTGTGTACACTGGGCCTGGTAAAAATTGTTTGAAAAAGTGTTGTACAAAGCATCCTCTATGCCTCAACAAGCCTTTCAAGCACTATTCTTTATTCAAGTACAACGTCATGTGCCGAAATAAGTCTGTCAGACTGGCACACCCTCCACGAAGGCAGAGACTTGGATTTGGCATCATTTGCCTTCAGCATGTCAGGTACATGTTACAGGAGTCAATGCAAAGAGACAGCAGGGCTAAACTTCTGTCACAGCTTGCTTCTTACCCCCTCTCCTCACGTGCAGTAGGTGTGTCAGACAGGAATTATAAAGCAATAGATGTCAGCAGGGCTTTGGTAATATGACATTATCCAGGACTAATGAAGGGCATAATTTTGTAAGCAATTAGAGAGAAACCTCAACATTGGTTATAATTCTTTTCCTGTTGGCTTCAAGCAGTTCAGGATTTCATGCCTAAAGTCTCAAAGACAACAAAAAATATTAAAAAAAAATCAGAACGACTGTAAATTAACAAATATTGCCTGTAATCTCAAAGGAGGTAGGCATCATTGCCACTTTTTCTGAGAAAACCCAGGAACTTTGTCTGCATTTTTGTACTCGTTCCTGTAAACATTGGCAGTAGAAGAGCTACTTTGTAGTAGTAGTTTTGTCTTATTTCATATCACTATTTTGAGATTAACTCTGACTTAACTGTTCAAGAGAGCATGTAAACAGATGAAGGACAATGCAGCAGTTTTATACGGATGTACATGATAAAACAGCTTTCATTCCATGGAGTTAAATGTATTTCATATTCTCACAATGCCTACTTAATAGTTTTGGGGCTGTGTATGTGTTTCCCTCAGAAGAGAAAAGCAGAATGCACTCCACCATTTTTTTTTCTCCTCCTGGATCTAATTATTCTCTAATTTAAATGCAAAGGCCAATCCAGGTTGCTCCTGAGACACTGTGGGACTCTATTAGGATCTTTTACATTAAGACTTTTTATGATAACGATTATATGATAAAGAGCATCTGGAGTCTAACACAATATTAACACTATTTCTTAAAGGTGCAACCCTGTTTTTTCCCAATTTAACACTCAGTTCCTCTGCACTTACACAGCCTAGCTTAAGGGAAGAGAATATTTTCTTCCAAGTAGCCTGTATCAGTTAGGACAGTGCCAGAAAAGCCTGATGTGATGACAGCATCAGTTTTAAAATCTGTTAGGAAGTCTTGCATCTTCAGACTAATTCCAGGTAACTCCCTACTGTTTCATTATCTTCTACATAGAAATGACCTGCTATTTTGCTTATATAATTCCCAAACTCATATCATTAAAGTCTGGAGACAGCCCCATGGCACACATGCTGTAAAATAGTGTTACACTGCAGCCCTTCAGAAAACTTCCATGCGAAGGAGGAAGATTGCTAAGAATTGTATCAATCTGGAAAATGCCCAGGGTGTAGAATTCTTTGCATGAATCTTCCAGCTGTTCTGATGTCTGATGAAAACTAAACACATCCAAGACCTCAGAGAGTCAAACAGAACACAGAAAAGATAAGGTTCACCCAGAATCTTAAGGTCACACTTTGTTGCTAGCTAACACAGTTTGGGCTTTCACTCTACTGTGCTGTATTCAATGGAAACAGATCCTGCTAGATTAAGAATAACCTTACTTTTTTATTTGTTTGGTAAGTAGAAGAAACAAGTAGAATCATTATGATACTGTTATGATCTTCTGCAAAAAACTACTTACAGATAAAGAAATAAAGCATTGGAAGCAGGGAATGAGAGGCAACACTAGGAATTTTCACCTGCAGTTTCTAAAGTCCCAAAGGTTCATGGGTTTATCCACCATTTGCTTCTTCCTGTAATTCTCTCATATACTGCATGCCACTGCACAGGTATCTATGTACCTAATCAATTAACAGAAATGAGCACTTTTAGATGTACTTAGATAAGCACAATTAGATTTTGAAAGATCCAACTTCAAAAAGATTTTGAAACACACAATTTTTACTCTAGATAGTTGAAACAGGCTAACTCTGCTCCTTAGCCTTTTTTGAGTATAGTACACACTTGTTGTTCCTCTTTTTTGATGAAATATTAAACATATGTGTGAAGGAAAGCATGAAGAATACGAAAATGCTTTAAGATACCTTTTCTCATCATTAGATTATACAACATTAATAAATTTTTTTATACTATCACATTACTGTAACTGCACTATATCTGGTAAGGAACGTACTATGCTAAAAGAACAATGAAGCCACTGTGCATTTTCACAAGTGCTGAGTTATTTCTTCTCTTGTTTCATCTGTGGTCTTTCTGCTTTACCAATAACCTACAAATCTTCACACCTGCACACTGTTCTGTCGACATAAACTTATCACAAACAGAAAAGTTCTGCTAATTACTGAGTACAATGTCCGTATAGGAAAGCAAAGTGTTTTTCTGCATTCCTGTAACTCAGAAATGAGCCCTATAGCCCACAGGCTGTATCACAAAAAGAAATACACTTTCCCATCTGAGGTATAGTTTCAATCTACAATTAATGTACACATAAATGCCTCATTACTTCTGTACAGACTTGCAGAAGACATTTTAACTGCACATTTTTAACCAAACAGGACCTATTAGCAAGAAAACTGAAGCACATTATCAAGACACTTCTGTCCTTGGTGTTCTTGAGATGAAAAAGCTTTTTGGAGCCATCCTGAACAGAGGAACTAAAGCGCCTAGTGTTTACTACCATGAAAAACAGACTCAGTTGGTTCATAGGATGTTTTGGGATTCTTTCAACATCAGACTAATTCACATGGTCTCAGATTCATGTTCCATGTTTGCACCTTTTATATTTAGTGAATGAAACCAGTAATACCCATTTTGATTCATTTTCTAAGGCTACTTTGTGAGGAAGTTCATGTACTTTCCTGAGGAATTACAGATAGAAGCAATCTCTTAGGAATGCTTTCAAAGGGAAAAGGGGTCCATCAGATGACACAAAAAACTATAAAAGATTATTTAAAAAATTATAAAATTCTGTACTAAAGACTTGGTGTTATTTGACTTAAATTAGCAGAATGGATTCCATCAATTCCTAGGTCTAAATTATTTATTCAGTTTAAAAAATAAACATAGTCTAAGGTAATGATACAAGACAAAAAAATTCCTAAGCATCCTGAAAATATCTGACCATCATCAGGATGCAGTCATTCTCTAGAGACATTAATGTAGCCTCAAGACCAACAAGAGTGCTGAAATTTATGTTATAGGTGTTCTTTGCTTTCCAGGGTCAGAGCAGTTTAATGTGACTATATAAAACAAATATCCAAAGTTGCATTGCTTCTTAAAGAATGAGGATGGAATGATCCTCTGAAAAGAGGAAAAAAACCCTCCTTTTTTTATACTTTCCCACTCCAATTCATCATACTACAAATGAACGTAAGAATCTTTAAGGAGCCAGTTTTAACCTATAACTAGGTTGAAGGCTTGGGGCTATAAGTAGGCCAAGAGTCAGCATTATTAGTTTTACTTTCATTTAAATCATTTTCTTGAAAAGACTTCATAGCACTGGAAATTTGGGTTCTTAAATTTGCTTTATATGTGACTTGTTTGGTCGCTATAATATTTACATAAGCCATTTTTTTTTTTAAATAGGGAAAACACTAAAAAAAGTAATTGTTTCATGATTTATATTGTACTATCAGAAAAATAATCAAACTTTATAAAGACTAACCGGCCCATTGTTCTCAGTATGTCCACTATAATAGGTGATTAAGGACTTCTTATTTCATTGTCATCTATAATTATAGACAATTTGCTTCCCTGCACTGCCCAATAACTGGTTGATACTGTTTGACTGCATTCCTACCCTTAGGTAAAGGCAGGAGGTCAGTTAGGACTAATGAAACATCTGAAACAAGCAAAGCAGATCTAGTTGATTTAACCGAGTGTGACTTTGTATTTATGGTCATTTTCATACTTAAAGGATTGTTCAGTTTCATGCAACAAGAGGCACTTTATATTTGTGTGTGATTTTGCCTCAGGATTTTTGACTGGAAGAGAAACGAAGAAGTCAGTATGTCAGTTATGTCATCATGACTCAAAATTACCAGCACAAAGCACCTGAAATTCTTTATATCCAGTGGTGATATTCTTGGGCTGAAAATCTCAGAGAATTTTGGTTATTCTTTTATTTGAAATGTTCATTATTTTGAACTACATATATCTTTTCTAACTGTCTTTCCATTGCTGCACACAATAAACTGTACAGTCTTCTCTTTTAAGAATCAGTTGTCAATGTTTTTTAATAACTTTAAGTATATTTTTTGTTTCTTCACTTTAATCCTGCCTCCTTAGGGAAGGACCATGAAATCTAAGGAACCACTTCCCAAAGGAAGGAAATGTCAAAAAAATGGTGAACTACCCTCCATTGAGAAGTTTAGTAAAACGTAGAGCCTCTGGCAAGAGACTCTGAGAGTCCAGTATATCCTTTAGGCAATTTGTGTTAAAGTGTGATGCAGGACTGGCTGGGGACTACCAGTCAGAATGATGACATTGCCTGCCAGTCAAGGCAAGAGGCAGCTAAAACAGAACCCTTTTTCCAATTGCACACCATTAGGAGTAGGGTCAGTGATATGCTTAATCTTTCCAGTGCACTGTAGGCAATCTCTAGGTCTTGTCATTTCTGACAGTTCTGCAGCCGCATATGGACAGAGTTCTAGGTCAGAAAAAGAACATATCAAGACATATGCGTCATGCTCAACTACATTAAGGGGTTAAATATAACTCTGTGTTTAAGGAGTGATTATACTACATTGAAGGTAGAACCAAAAGGATTTCTTTGGTGCTTTTAGCAAGTTAACAGTTGATTTCACGGGATCAGACCTCAGGATTACAAGATAATCCATCTCTAGTTTTCCTATCTCCATGTCCCTTCCCAGCACACAGCCTACTGGGAAAATGATCACAGAATCATTTAGGTTGGAAAAGCCTTCTAAGATCATCGAGCCCAACTTTGCCTGAATCACAGAATCACACAGAATCACAGAATATTATGAGTTGGAAGGGACCCACAAGGATCATCTAGTCCAAGGACAACAAAACCTGAAAGGTCTTTTCTGCTCACCCACAGTAAGGGCTGAGAGCACCCCACGCTCCTCCTTCCCCTCCTCTTCCCACTGCCTGCTCATCTCTCCATCTCCAGGAGAATGAGGGAGCAGAGCTGGCACACATGGGAGCAGAGTGGAAGCTGAGATTGCTGCCATGTGGCTGTACTGAGGTGGCACCAAAACCACGAACGATTCAAATGCTTTGTCCATTGTGACCTGACATTGCCTCATGTTTCTTCACTCTTAACAGCAAGAATTTCAAACCACTTAAAATATTCCCAGAGCTTACAGAATTACTAAAAATTCCTGATAGAGTGTCAGTACTACTAGATTATTAATTCTTCAGTTTTGAAAAATATGTTGCCATAATCAAAACTTTTTTTATCTTTTCATATTTTGCATCTAAAAACTTAATTTAAAATAGCATTTGTTTTCTTCTTCTCATGTTTACTTGTTCTTTTGTTTAAGATTTCATTTTAGTTTCATCTTCTATCAAGATGGACTTTAAAACATGATCTGAGGTAAAATTTAATATGCACAATAAAATTTACCATGTAGCTGAACAAAAATCACTGCACCAAAAATGGTCCAGTCCAGCAGTTTTCTAAATGATGTAGGAGAAAAATAATGGGGCAGAGTAGCAGAAGCCTGACCCTATTCCCATAAGACTGTAAGATTTATCACCTACATAAGCAGAACGCTACAGAAAAGAGATCTATTGACCACAGCAATAACTCACAGCCCAGTAAAGCTAGCTGAGATGCTAGTCTGGTATTTGCTGATAGTACCTTTATTATGTGGCACTCAGAATTTTTTTTAAATAGCATTTCTCAATAAGTTTCTGTTTTTAATATTATGTACCACCTACTCTCTTTTAGACCAGTCACTTATTTACAGTACTGATATTCAGGAGAGGAGGGGGAGTTGCAGGGAAGGATTTACAGGAGTGGGGATTTGCTGTCTGAATTTAAAACTGTGCTGTCGCAATTGTGGATTTCAGGAGAGGGGGAGCTACAGGCACATGTTATCCTGGTATAACAGAAATATTACTCAAACAGAAATATGTTTGCATAATAACTTCTATTTGAATAGAATATTTACTAGGGAAATGAAAAATAAAAAAAAAAGTCAGAAACTTGTTATCTCTTGCAATGTGTGGACTGAATTTTTCCTGTTTTGGCTAGACATAGGAGATCCTCTTCTACCTTTGTTTCACAGAGCATTTCTTCAAGGGCTTGGAGAGCATGGGTGCAAGGTCCTTCAGTCATCATCCAACACTAGAAGATGACACAGAGGACACTGTCACAGGAGGAGCTTGTGTCAGAGTCCTGAGCACAGCTCTTCTCCTGGGGCTTCTGCTGCCTGTGCTCCAGGTCACAGCTTCCAGGGCACCTCAGAATGCTGTAAAAGGAGCTGCGAGAAGCTGGAACTGGCCAAGTCCACTTCAGAGCTGTGTTTAACTAAGGTCATCTCTCCTTGACCACTGCCTGAGCTCCAGAACAGCTGTGCAGGTGTTCCCCACTGCACCACATCCCGACCACTGGCTTGGCTCCTGGCCTCAAGACCTGACCCATTTCTAGGGCTACCCCAGAGAAAGGTGATTTTCTTCCATCAACCTTTACCTACAGTGTAGCTACTTTAGCCCAGCAAGAGAGTAAAACATACACAATGGGATGAAGAAACAGCCCTAGTTTCTATCCCATTCTCCATCTCCAAAGCCTCAACATCAGACATGCTTCCTGTATCGTCTCAGGATTTAAAAGAAAATGTAATGGGTTTTGGAGGTCCTAATCAATCACAAGTTGTAACAAAACATCTCTTTATGACTCTTCAAAAGTTATTTAAACTATTTTCTAAGACAATACTGAAAATAGCAAACACTACAGAATCCTAACATAGAATATACATAGAAATACACAATCCTAACATAGCCGAAGCTTTATTCAAAAGGATTCTTGGAGTTAGCAGCACGAAAACATGCTATAAACAAACCACAAATGAGAGCATGCTCTAAACGAGGGCAAATAAAGTGACAGAAGTGTCAGCAGTTCAGTGGAAGCTGAGTAATAGATCTGTCGCTCTCCTGGTGCTCTGGTCCTACAGAAAACACTCAGAGGGTGTCAGGGAGTGACGGCACAGCACAGGTCAGATGGGAACCATGATCCGTGTCACCCCCAAAACCCCACTTCTCATCTGTTGGTGCCCCAGAGCAGGAGGGGGAGCTTATCCCAGTGCAGTCTGTCAGCACAGACTGTGTTACCTGTAGGGAAGGACTTGCAGAGCTGTAAGAGATTCCTAAAATACAGGCACTGAGAAAAGGAATTAAAGTGGTTTCCACATTCCTCTCTCTCTGTCGTTCTGACAAATTACAGCTGCTCCCACAATTTTCTTGACCACTGGCAGTCTCATGCCCTACCTAAAAACTCTGGTGAAATTCATGTCTGAAAACATAAATCCACGTGGCAAAACGTGTCCATGGAAATACTTCTCAGAACACACTGGAGACACAGGCTCAATATATGTATTTGCTAATACACCACCAGCCTTTAGAGGTCTTCTGTCTGTATTCTATCCTATAAACCCTTTAAATTTATAGGAGGAGGGGGTACCAAAGCCTGAAATTATTTTGCTTTTCCACATGAGGCTCTATTTTCACCTCTACTTTGAAACAAAGAGAAGCACAAAGAGTGTATGAAATAGGAAGAAAAGCTCCTCTCTGACTATCAAAATTAGACTACTTTCTAAGTTAGGAACAAAAACATTTTCATTTCTGGCATGGCCTGGTTGCACACGCTTTGAATTCTTCCAAAAGTTGTGTACCTTTACCATGCAACAGTGATCCTCATCAAGAAACAAAGCCCACTCTCTTTTCTCTGAACCTCTAAAGATCCACTTGACAACAAAAAGGCGTGTGTATGAAAAGATCGATGTTTAGTAAAGGGTGATGTGCAGCTGAATGACGGCTCAATTCTACTTTGGCCTATAAGAAGGTTTGAGACCAAAATTTCTTTCAGCGCAGAGGTTCGTATTTCCCCAAAATAAAACCAAACCCAAAAACTCCCACAAACCAGCAGCTGACCTTTGTTCATGGAAATATAATTACTTCAGGTAAAATCAAGTTACGTAATTAGAACAACAAAGAAAAATTCTAGCACACAGGGTCCATCTGTTGCCATGTGCATAAATTCTCTATGACTTGCCAAAGTAATTTATCCACCCAGAACACACATCCAAGCCAGCCAATATCTAGTACTGAGCAGAAAGGAAATTTAAAGAAAGGCACATCATTTATCATTACAGACAGCTCAGCAATATTGTGAACAGGGAGCACAATTTCAGTGGAGGGGGAAGAGGGAGTGGGAGAATGAAGATTGGAAATGCTTGCTGAGCTCAGAGCCTGCTGTAACAGCCGCCTGACATCAGGATCTCAAGGGCTACTTCCTCTGAGAAAAGAGCATAGAAAGCCGTGTCTTAACCATTCAACCCTGTCCCAACACATATTGTAATTCAATGAATTTCTATTTTGTGATGGAAAAACTTGCTGTCGGAAAATTTTCGACCGCCCTTGCATAACTTGCAGTAGGATTTAGTGTGAAGAATAAACAAACTCACCACTCTATGGCAGCCTTACATTAAGCCTGAAACCTTCCAGAATCAACTGTTACAAGAAGCCCACTTCCATGTGCTTCATGTAAAATTCTACCCCTTCCTCTTCTTACTTAGAGTTCTTGATGTGGGATTCAATGCCATTATTCAGTACAAAAGCCTGTCTGCAGAATTTTTCAACACACTGTTCAGCTTTTGAGGCAGCAAAAATGTCAGGGCAAAGCATGGGTACACTATTAAGGGTGATTTCACTGTTTGATTCACCCACATCTTGATCAACCAATCAGGTTTAGATTAGAGAACGTACTGACATGTGGGTATAAACTTCGTCCTACAGAATCTCATTGCACTTTAAAATTACAGAAGATTTTAGCTCCTGGCATCACAAAACCAGCCTTAAATCCATGAGCAGGCTGTAAACAGTGTCTTTGTGAGGTTTCAGGCTCCCCAGAGCTTATACACAAGGCAACGTTCTGTTGCTCTTGATGCTGCATCAACAGTGATGCCCAGTGAGAGGCGAGGAGGACGCGAGGCAGCTCCAGATAGAAGAGGTAATAGGAGCTGTGGGGAGTAAATTTTACTGGAGGCAGATTTTAAACAAGTAGTTTGGGAGATGTCTGTATTTTCAGGAGCTATTTCAACTGAACTGCCTCCAGCATAGTCCTGGATGAAAGCACAGTTGCAAGCTGCTGAACGTGAGCCCCAGTTTGTCCGTTCCTACCACACTACACAAGTCTTATTCAACTTTAATTGAGCACAGGCCCTTCTGCTTCCAACATCCTTTTGCAGATACTCTGGCAGAAGCAACCCTTCTATCTACCGTGAGACACTTCACCTTTCCTGACTGTGGACTAGAGAAGAAGAATCAGCAATCATTTAACTGTGTGCACAGTCAGGGATACAACAAAAAAATCTATTCTCCCCCTGCACATGTACTAAAGGAGCGTGTTTTCTGTTCTTAATTTCTGGGAGGTCATTGATTTTCCTGTTTCAGAGATACAACGACACAGTCTTTTCTCTGGCATGGAGCTGAGTTCAGAAAAATCAGCTGGCTGAACAAGAAAAAAATAGATCATTAGAATACATGTCTTCTTTACAAGTGTGCCAGAAAACTTAACTAATTCTACAGTAAATATTTTAGCTGTCATGAAATCGTCTCCTAGGTGCCATCTCAAGCTGCATCTGGTAAAATGCAGTGCTATTAGATAATAAAGATCAAGCCGCCAAATTAATCCTGATCAGTTCCCTGTGTGTGGTTCAGAGAATTCCACTCTTAAGATCCAAAAGATAAGATCTGAAGATCCAAACAGAAACAAAACCATAAAAGACACCATAAACCCCCAAAGTATAATAAAAAATTTAAAGCAAACAAAAAAAGTAAAATAAATCCCAACCAAAGGAAATAATAAATCTGCTTTCAAGCCAAAAAAGAACCCCTAGTTCTTTTCACCACACCTTGATTCCCTTTCCATTGGAATATGTACAAAGTTCGTTAATCCAGATTGGGCATAGTTTAATCAAATGTTAAGAAAAAGATTAAGATCAGAGCACTGCAAACAACAAATCTGTTCCTGCTTCTAAGGGTCTGAAGTTTAACATGATTGAGGTAGAAACGGCCTATAAAACAAAAAAAAAATGAAGAAAATGTTTTGCTTTTCAGTGACATTCATAGAGAGCCAGAGATCAGGCTGGTTTTCCTGAAATAGGATGCAAGTTTTCACACCACTGACACTTTGTTAAGGAACACATGGAAAGGTTCAAACGGAAATAACGCCTGAAACTGGATAACTTGACACGGTGTCTGGACGGTGGTTTAAATAGTTTGCATAGAACTAGTTAGGACTCTTTCATCCATGTTTGCTGTCTGACAGATGATTAAATGACATGTTTTTAAAACATGAAGCATTGGCCATTTTTCATTTCTGGTGCCATCCTTGTAAATTTTAAAGAAATTGAGTGAACACAAGGGAAAGTGGTTTTGAAGTTCCTATCACTAACTGTACTTCAGTTACTCAACACAACATGCTTATTCACGTAATACTTAAGTGGGATAATTTTTATAAGGGAACTTGAAAAATTGCCAGAGAACTATAATTAAGTTTATCAAGGGTTGAGGATAAACAGCACATACACCTACTCCAAGAAAAGGATCGTTTCACAGAGGGTCCAGAACATGGCCACATGAAACAACCCTTCAGGTGGTTGGCTCTGCACCATGCTCATATCCACTGTTGTGGCAGGGTTGAAGTGGTTCAGACCGAAAAAGCTCCTGCCCTAAGCCAGATTTACCTTTAAAGGACCGTGCTGTGGGTCCCCAGGCTAAATCCACGTTAGAGCTTGTTATGGTTGAGGCTCTGCCAGAAGCACAAGCAGAATGAAACCCCCATTCCCCCTATTCAAAGTAAGCCCTTTATTACCTGTGCATCACGGCACAGCCTCCTCAACAGGGCAACTTACACAGTGCCATCCCAAAGCCACACAGAGCCAGGATCCTTTCCATGTCATTAAAGGAGAACAGGTGCCAATCAGCCTACGACAGTGAAGAGGCTGAGCCCTGGCTCAGGAATTTCTCAGATACTGACACTCTTATAACAAAATTAATTACTGCTTCATACAGCCCGATTGACAGAAAACCCCAGGCCCCTTGACAGTGACATGCCAATATATAATTCAACGTGGTTGTAGTAAGACATACTGAAAATGGCCTCAACTATAAGCACATCCAACATCAACTTAAAAAGGAAAAAAAAACCCACAAACCTCTGTCTTGGGTTGAATCGCATTTTTATTTTCATAAAAGAACAGTCCATTGAATTTCTCCTAAAATAAATAGATTGGTGAAACAAGCCATTAATCTATTCTAATGTAAAATACACAGGTTTAAACTAATGAATATTTGAAATAAAGGGTGAAGTTAAATTTTTCCTACAGAACCTACAGATGTTGTAGGCAGTCTTAAGAACACGCGTTCAGTTTAGGCATTTTATGGAATGCACAGCCATAGATCAGCTTAGCTGGAAAGTTATTTTTTATTTATTATGTTTTGCCCTAGTATATTTGAGCACAGACTCATTCATTGCATTGGGTAATGATAAATGGAGATGCTGATAGTTCTTTGTTTTTTATAAGCTTCCTAGGAACAAATACAAGAAGCTGTTCTGTAGGGAAGACTCACACTCTTAACAGCTTTTGCACAATGGTGTCGAAAACCTAGAAATGAAAATGGGACAGTATTTTAACGTATTCTCAGAACAGACTCCTTCTATAAATCTGAATTGCTGCAGTTATCTGACACAAACTTTGGCAGATTTTTAGCAGACCAGATGTCCACAATAAAATGCTATTTAATGTATCAATGAACAGCTTCCAATATGCAAATAACTCATTTTCTGCAAACATCTGATGGACAACTGCCAATATGATGGATGTTTGTTTCAACAGAGCAGAAGTGGCTATTGAGAGTCTCAGCGTTCTGATAAAAGCATCAAAAATCCATTGAAAATATTTATTTGTCTCAGGATTGTGCATAAGGAACATGTTTATTTCTAGGAAAGAGTCTGAAAGCATAATAAAGTTAAGTCACAATGTAATTTGGAATAAACTCAGCAATGCCTTGAGCAGCAGAAAGTCAGAGAAAGAAAAAGGAAATTATCCAAAGGATGCTTAGCAATTGTTTTCCACATAAATTCTATGAGGCAGAAGATTTCAAAGTGCTCTAGTACTTTGCATTACTTGGTTTTAATCCTGCTTTCTGTGACCCTCTGACATTGAGGGGCCCAGTGACACAGGCCAGCTGCCTGGCTTGGTGACACACTTGTCTTAAGGTAAAAGAAAGTGTCTTGGTATATGACATCCCCCAGAGAGAGAAATGCTCAGCACTAGGGAAGGTAGCTGGATTGGAAATCATTTCCTCCATAGCCTCCAAAACATCAACAACCACCTTATCCTTCCCCAAGGGCAAAAGGTAGCTTTGATCCTCGAGTAGAGTATAAGGATTTACAGCTCCATCCTTCTGTCTAAGCTTTTTCTCATTTCCCTAAATAATTGAAAAAATTCACTCAGCTGATGTGCCTTTTCAGTTTGTTGTAATTTGATTTTTAAATAACCACCTTGTTGACATACTAAATTGTCTCTGGATTGTTTTATTAATCTTATAAGAACATTAACAAAACCAGTTATGTGTGATATTTACTACTGTAAAATAGAGACATGTTCTAATTTATGAGAAAACCCCTTTCCCTCTGACTCCAAAGGAAACATGATTGACCCTGACACAGTTATGTGCTCCAGAGGGGAGACAGTCTGTCACGTTCAATCATTTCTTGATCAAATCCAAAATGGCAAGTTAATTGTTTAATTAAGGGAACAAGGCCCTTAGAAGCTTTCATGTTCTATATAATTTTATAATGGGCCTATGTAAATAAAATAAATAAGATCTGATGGGACAGAGAGAACTTTCCTAAGCAAAAACAGCGCTAAATATCTATGATACCAACAAAAAGCTATCAAGGGCCACCTTCAGCAGCTGAGCCCAACAAAAGTTGAGTTTTACATAAGTATTTTGGAATTCACATGAAAAATAACTGCCACATTTGAACACAGATGTACCTTAAACATGGTGTATAACCAAAGTACGGCAAGACTGGGCAACAAAAATAAAAATCTGTCTTCTTGAGGCAAAACTGAAAAACGTGGTTAACAAAAAGCAAATAAATTTGTGGGAAATTGTGCCACCAGTGCTGCAACATTTAGGGATTTCTGTTGCCTGTATCAAGAGGTCAGTTTTCAGAGCCAATAAAGTTCATTTTTAAAATAGAAAACTCTCCATTTGGAACTCTGCACCAGATCCTTAACCATGCACTGATTTATTTATCTGTGAATGGGCCACCACATGTGATAAAACCCATTATTTATAAAGTGATGTGAAATACACCAATTCTTTTTGATACATTATTCATTGAGAACAGCGTACCTGCACTTCTCATTAGTGGAATTTCTCCCAGCATTCCATGTTCTGAGTAGCTTTCAGAAGTCTCTTTCCCTCTCCCAAAACTCTGCCGTGTTTTTTTTTTTTTTAATTTCTTTAGCTTAAACTGTCACAATTTGATTGAAACTCAAAACAAAGCAAAGATCATCATTAATTTTTGAACAATCACAGCTTTAAATACAGACCTTGGCATAGCTAAAAAAATTCTACAATTCTGCCACCATGATGCATTTGAGGTTTCTAATGATACTTCAAATTTGGCAGCAAAATCAAATAGGTTAAAGCTGGCTTTACTTAGTTTTTAAGTGAGACTTAAACTTCTACAATTTATCCAGTGCACTTATTGTCTATGAAATGTAGGTCAGTTGATGTGTATTAAGACTCCTAATTCCTAAAAGTTGTCTGAGCCAGTCCATAAGTCACAGCCAAGGAGTCAAGGAGCCAGGTGAGCCACAAAAGTGCTCATGCTGGGGCACTAATTGTTGTGTGTGTTGGTTTTAAATTCATATAAGCCATGACTACATCCAATAGCTTTACAATTTTTATTTTTTTTAAGCAAGAAAGTATGAGGATGCTAGTTGCTTGATCTAGAAGCATAGTGGTTTTAGGAGAGGGAGGAGGAAAGGAAAAAGAACAGAAAGCATAGGAAGAGATGAAAGAATAAGAAAGGAAAGAAAGAGAAAAGTGACACAGAGATAGGAGCTAATTACAAGGCCTAGAGATGAAAAGGCAGGCAGCTGTCAGCTCAGGAACAGCAGAGGGTACACAGATTATTTTTTTCTATTTTACTTTCTAATAGAATCTGAACTGCGAGACTCACTTAAAAACCTTAATATTGTGTAACACCCCCTAAACTCCTCTATCTATTTTGATGTTAAGAGTTTTCCAAAACAATAACAGTTAAGTTCTTTTCATCATTTGTTTTTTCATTGTGATGTATGTTTCTTGACATCTTGTCTTATTTTTGTGTGAGAAAGTTTCTAAATTTTTGGCATGACTCAGTTTTATGAAGAGAGAACTTGGGGAAAAAAAACCAAACCATAAATATGTTCAAATTCGCAACCAAATAAGTTGAACAAACTCTGCTGAACACATATACTTCAATTATTTTTTTCTTATACCACTCTGCTTAAAAATACATGAATAATATCCCCCTGATGTACAGCAGGCCAGATGAGATGAGAAACCAGCAGGAACTCATAGCGAGTTCCTCTGCCAGCACCAGCTCACAGTTGCAGAGGGAAATGAAGTAATCCTGCCTGGATTCATCAGTGTTTAATCAAAACCTTCCTTTTCACTCCCATCAATTAAAAGATTTGCAGAAGGCAGCAGAGAGGAAAAGGTAATAAGTCGAAAAGTGATGAGGGAACCAGAGGGTCACATCAATAAAGACACATTTTTGTAACAATTGTCTTTGCTCCTGAATGAACAGAGGAGCACAAAGACTCTGCTTTCTCCAGCCACGCTGAGGAGCTGTGCTAAATCTCTGATGAGACAAAGATTTTCTTTAAACTTTTATACGAATGAGAAGGTCTCCACTAATGAGAGTTTAAGGGAATTTCTTAAATCTAAAGTGAAGGATACCAGGAGTTGAACATAACCTGAGGGTTTTCCTGTACATGTTCACTAATATTACAAAGAGCTTTCAGAAACCCTCTGAAGATCCTGTTTCCTGCAGGAGGAAAAAGAAGCAGGGCAGAAAGGCTTCAGGGAGCTGAGAAGGAAAGAATATTGCTATAAAGTTACGTACACAGTATGTTGTTAGGGAAGGGAGAGCCTCCTAATGCTGTAGTATAATTCCGGTGTCTAAAAGGTAACGCAAAATTATTAAAAAGTTTTCTCCTCACCTTTTCCTGTGACAAACTGTTCAGGTAGACAGAATCTGTGCATCCTGAACAGAAACACCACACTGTAACTGGGATAACAGCTCAGCTCACTGATAGTGCTCATGCAAACCTAGAAAGGTTCATTACACAGAATGAACCCAGGTCTTTCAGGATTATACCCAAGGAAGAGCTGGGAAAGTACAAGAGGATTTCTTCCACCTTCCAGAGACGCCAAAGTCTTCTGTCCTACCTGCAGTGAGGAGTAAGTGCTCATTCACATTTAGATGCCAAGTGAATCATTTAAAATTGCTGTCTCTAAAGTGTCCCATTGGCAGCAGGGAATTTAAAAAATAAACCACTCATTAGATCATTGAAAAGGTATTACTTTTCTCCCCTTTCTGGTGGGCATATCTGTAAACACAGCAGACTTACACTGTGCTGATTCTCCTGGGACTCCCCAGTTGAAGGGATAACGGTAACATGTCAGAACATGAAAAAGTTTGAGCGGCACCTACTCCATGACCTATTGCCAGGAGGGAGAAAAATAAAAGCAAAGAAACTCCCAAAGCCCGAACAACCACACACCAAATTCACCTGCCTTTATTGCATTCAATGGAAGCACTGTTTTCCAAATAGTATATTGCTATAAAGCACAGGCAGAAGGGAAGATTTAACCTTTGTATAAATGGAGAGCAGTCAAGGGCAATAAAAGCTCACGTCAGGTACAAGAGGCTTATCAATGCTGACAGGGGTAGGGATGGAGGAGTTGAACACTTGCTCCTGAGCACGCTGTCAGGCTCACGGAGACCTTTACAAAGCTCTTCCCTACTTCTCCTCTGTTACAGAAAGCTTCCTTTATTCTGAAGTCTGCCAGGGCAGGGAGCCACCTCTCCAAATCCTGAGGAACGTAGTAGCTCGCCCTTGCACAACAGGGAGGCTGAGGTAGGAAATAGCGCTGTGCCACTTGCTGTAGCCCAGGGAGCAGCCAGTTTTCCTGGCACACACAATTCCCTCAGCTCCTGGGGCCTGCAGAGAGCCTCTGGGCCAACCTGTGGCAAGCCTCAGCAGTGTCCAGCTGCAAATGTTTTATAGTTTCTTGCTGTGCAAAATAATACAAATTAAAATCAAAACAAACCCAAAAAATTCATACTCCCCACGCCCCCAGAACTCCCCCCAAAAATCAAAACACTGAAAATGCAGGGAATTAGGATTTTTAAATTTGGAACCTGTGTGACATGAGGCTGATATTCTGTGGGTAAGGAAGCTTTCCTAAAATGCAAGTCAGTCATTGGCACAAGGTTAACTTTTCAAAATAATCCTGTTTCCAGTGTTTCCCTTTCACTGTTATAGGCCTCCTTAGCATCTACTATGCAGGTGTGATAATTCAGAGTAACATTTGAAGTTTTCTTTTCTCCTCAAGAAGAATTCTGCTTTCTTCTCAAAAAAATACAGCAATAAAATTTCGGTTAGTATTCAAATAGCAGCACAAGTGTCATAGATGAAAAAAACATTAAATACTTGGAATAATAGTAGCTGCTAGGAGGTTTATGTTTGTGGACTGTTTGTTATTATGTTACATGAATTGCAGAAAGCGACTCCAGTGAATATTTGTACTTGTACAATCTTATTTGTTTTGTATACAGTGGCTCTTGCAATGTGGGCATTTGTGCAGTCTTGGTATTTTACATGGCTTCCCAAGAGGAGAGGCAGTAGTGAAACCAATAAAGCAGGCAATAAACCTGTATTAATAATGTATGCAGAGCTATAGATGTCTATTTATATGACACAATATTAAAGTATAAGTGCATTGCCTATTTTTTTTTTAAAGATGAACATGAATGACCAAACTGCAGTGCTTAGTTTTTTAACCAACAATAGCATCATAGTGCTGCATGTAAAGGAAATCTTTCAATAGACATACACAGAAGCCCTGAATTTTTACTAGTTTGTATCTAATTATACTATTGGTAAAACAAACCAACCAACAAAAAAATTGAAATATAGGAAATTTATCTAATATTTCATGTGTCTGTTGCTCAGGAAGATAAACTGAATATACTAGTCGGGCGACAAGGAAAAGATTTTACCCACATATGCTGACACTGGGAAAATTCAATCCAATCCACCAAGATTTGTAAAAACTTGAGGTTTTATTACTTCATTATTTCTCGTCTAAGTCATGATGTTGACACTAAACAGCAAACAATAAAATCTGCCATGTATTCATTCGAAACTGTGGCAGAGTCTTGCACAGACCTTAGCCAAAGCTCATTTTAGTGGTTTTTTTTCGGTGTCAAGCATGATCAAAACCTATTTTTGGTGTTCTTGTTCATGTAACCTGATCAGCTGTTAAAATGCTTTTAGGCCAGTACAGTGGCTGGGAGTAGCACCCTGTATTTACCAAGGCAGTTTGTGACTCACCACTAAATGAGGAGGTGTGGCCATGGCCAGGGGAGATGTTGAATTTCCCTCCAGGATTTGAAAATTTCATCTTGTTGAGAACATATTTGGCATACCTATTTGGTTAACTGGTAGATTTGAAATATCATTACTAACAGACATAATAAGTACTTTAATTGCAAAGCAGTAGGTATCATTGTTCCCATTTATTATTTAAGCCAAGGAAGTCCCAAATCTTTTAGCAAGCCACTGATGCCTTGAATTTTTTAACTCAAAGTCAGAAAAAAGTAGAACAAGCAAAGCTTTCTTTTCTTCTATAGTGACACGACTACAAAGTAGTTTTCTCCTCTGCTGGGGTTTTGGTGTGTATGAAGAGAGACCAGAAGAATTTCTTTTTGATCAAACACTTAATATTGTAGTAGGATCTCAATTTCACTTTTTTACCATTTTTATGCAGGTGACAAATGAGAACCCAGATCAGCAGTGTAGAAATCAAAATTCACCTAATTCTATGACTACAGGTACCCACATGCTTGCAAGCTCTGCTGAAATGACAAAGCTGCTCTGACACTTATGTCAGCCTGAAGTACCCAGGTACCAAACCCAACACGTCCATGGCATCAGCTTGACTTCCTGAGAACTAATTTTTCATTATGACTGTTAGAAAGAAGCACTTTCCCAGGTATTTTAAATTATGTTCTACATGTGCATTTAGGACAGGATGAAAAAAAAAAAAAAAAAGAAAAGAGGTGTTCCTGCCCTTTTGATTCCTGCCCTAGCATATATTCAGGTTTTTATTGCACACGGGGTGACCCAGCTCTGTCCACATTCCCAGTCACAAAGGCCTCTGCTGCCTCTCACCTGGCAGGAGAGCCACATCTGTTCTTTGTTGCACCCAGTGCTGCTCAATGCTGGGCATAACCTGCAATTTCTTCCAGAGCTCAATACTGAAAACAAGCTTTCTGCAATGGAGCTACTTTGTGTCTTTGTAGTCTCCCAAGCAAGCCACGGCCACCTTGTCCTCCCATCACCCCATTTCCCATCACTGCCTCTGTTCTCATCTTCACTTCTTCCCTCACTAGCTTCAAGTGTTAGAGGGGAGAAGATTTACCTGCTGCTGTCAAACTGGAGAACTGGGAAGTGTGCAGGTACAAAGAAAATATAGGAATTCAAAGTCACTGTGATTTAAAATATATTCTCAAAAAAAAAAAAAAAAGAAGAAAGATCTGTCTTGGTCTTCAGGAATGAGAGAGTACAATTTTCTTATTTGTGCAGAAAGGAATACACACATCAAGAGACAGCAATAACCACCTGAGAATTTTTGTACAGATACATCTTTGAAGAAGGAGCTTCTGGCATAAATTCTACAAATTATGAAGGGACAGACAAGTAGTCTTTCACAGGAGGAGGAGGGAAAAAGAAAAGAGTTATCAACAGTAAAAGTACTTGGAGAATAGAAATAAATCAAGACAAGAACAAAAAAAGACTGACAGAAGAACCTGTCCAATTTTTCAGAAAGTTTCAATCTATTCAATGTATATTTGCAGGGTTGCTGAGAATATTTGTACCTCTCTGCAGTGAAAGATGGACCCCTGAAGAATTAGATATTCATGTTGGATGAAGAGACAAGTTTGCAGCCTCTCTAGGGCTCAGCACTCTGACATGAGCAGTGAGGCTGAGTAACTGCTCAGTCCTACAAACACCAGAATACCTTCAATTTACCAGTACCTTTCTATCCAGGAAAGGCATTGAAACCACACTGGGTTTCAGTAAGATTAGGATTAAAGTGCATGCTGATAGTTAAAACTGAATCAGGACCCAAATAAAGAAGAAAAATGTTGGGCTATCTCACCCATTCTGACTGAGATGATATAGGTTGAACTTCATGACTTCCATTAATAGAGAAGAGAGTAAATAAATGTGAAAAGGTGATGGCTACATGAGGAGATGCATTGCAATTTTGAAATAAAGGTCTCAGTAAATACAAAAGAAGCTGCAACAGAGAAGTAAAATCTAAGCTGTTTGACCTACAGAATAAACAATCAAGCAAGACCCTGAGGCTTCTCTCTGCTCTGTCTGTTTATCTTTGAACAAATCACATCATTCCTCTTGGCTCTTACTTCCCTCCTAACCTTTGTCAGTCTCGTCTAGTTGGCCTGCAAAGATCCTCAGGCCAGGGCTTGTTTCTTAGTATGCTGGACCAAGCACAATCTCTTTTGGGTCTTCTGGGCAGTCTGCTATGAAAATATTGATACCTGCTGTACCACTGAAAACTGATGAACACCCACGTTAGATGAATCTTGGTTGCTGAGAGCATAAGAAAGTCCACACAGGGTCAGAGCAGAGCCCAGCGCAGGGCTCAGATGACCTCCCTGTTGCCAAAGGTAATGGTCCAGCAAAAGGCACAAACACAGGGCAAACACTCAGGGATATTCTCCTAAATATTTTCTTTCCAACTCAGCTTTGTAGCTCTCCAGCTTTTCAAGCCAGCAGCAGTGATTGTGTCCTTGTTTAGATGTTGCAGTGCCCATCTGCAACACTTCAGCTAAGGAGGACATGCCACAGGAATTCAGGGCACTAGTGCAGGTGGCAAGTTAAATCCTGAAAATTGTTATTTCACAATGATGTTTAGCAGCAGAGTTTCCTGAGGAAAATCACACAATGACTGAGAGATGTAGACAGTAAATGCTCAAATCTATGGGATATGATCTAGGAATGATGTGGGATTGCTACCAAAACACTAAAGAGCCCTGAGAGAATATTACTGCTTTTCTATTAGAAGCTCTAATGTCAGTGCTGATGACTTCCTGCTAACCCAGACTTGTACATAAACTACTTTTTGTTACTTTATGTCTTCCCTATAATCCCTTCATTCTGAATAAATAGGATTTTTCTTTATGGAAGCTGGTTAACCTTATGCTGAACTAAAAATCAGACGTGCAGTTAATTACCAGAGTCTGCAATCTAAAGCCCTGCAATCTGAGCATTTTATATAGAGAAAATTGAAGCACAAAGAAATGACTTAGGCCAAAACAGAAAATCTAATCAGACTTTGGCAGAGTTCAAAACAACATTAAATCTCTTATTGTAATTGCAAAACGTATTCCAGCAAAAACTGATCATCAAATAGCAAAAGGAAATAGCAAAGGTATTAAGAACTACATAAACAGTACGGCATTTCAAGTGCTATATTTCAAAACTTCATCAAGTCATTAACATACCTGGTAATAGACTACCAATTATTTTTTCTTTATAGGTCAAATATATGGTAGGTACTGGGAAAACAACTCTTATTCAGTTAGGAAAGGAGGGCATAAAAATGCCCGAGAAACACGCACAGTATATCTCGTATTAATAACAAAAGCTGCTCTCACAGGGCACAGCTAAACCCTTTGAAAAGGAACTCCTGTTTTCCCAAACATCAGAAAGACAAACCACTTTCCTCTCATCACCATCATTTAATCTCTGTATTGGCTACCTTGTCAAGACTGATAAAACAGTATGTAAACACTAAGCCAGCAGCTTTCATATGAACAATAGATAGTAACAGGAAGATCAGCAGTAGACAGTCAGCCAGCCCTAAGCTGGTTGCACCCCATGAGTTTGGGCAGATGTCTGGTCAATCAATCATTGGCTCATTTTTCGAGAGCAAACATTTAGGTGCATAACCCAAATAGGCACCTCCTATGGGAAACTCTGCCACCATAGACAGATGATCTGGATGCAGATTATCCAGACATAATACACTATTTCTTCACTTGGAGACATTGCAGAATTACCTGGAGGACAGTGGAATCCTTTGAGATATTTTTGCAAATGTGAAAGCTGAAACTGTATATACAACAAACAGTGATCTAGAGTCTCACAGAAAACTTGAAAATTTACTGGAGAAAGACCTTAAACACTTAAAACATTCAAAACTGATCCCAGCTTTACCTATTTTTACTAGGCTTTGGTACTGCAAAGTGTTCAGGAAGAAACTCTCTAGTTCTTTAGCCTTGTTTCAGTCTCAACAAGTGAGTCCCAAAAATTTGTTCAGACTTATATTGCCAGGCACAGTGATTCTTCACTTGCATTGTCACTGCTTGGACTCTTCCCTTGTCTGAAATATCTCTTGAGGAAGAGAGGTATGAGGTAACCAGCCACAACCCGCAAGGCTGGAAGAATAGTCTCCAGAGCCCATATCTCTACATGAACTGCTCACTGAAACCAATTTGAAATTCTCTTTAATTGATTTAGCATTGTGCCCTTTACAGAGCAGTGAGCTTGGAACAACACCAGCTGTTGATTAACTGTCAGTTCAACCCACTCCCCCAGTCACCTCTGCAAACACACCCACAACAACTAACAGCCACCTTTCCAGGAAAGGAGGAAACAGAGAAAAAAAAAAAAGAAAAAGACCCCTGCTGAATCTGTGTAAATGAATGAGAGGAAAGTCTGTCTCTCTGAAAAATATCCATGTCAGGCAGTACTCAGATCGACCAATACGAAGGTTTGTACCAGGCTGCTTGGGACAGGTGAGTAAAACAAAATTGTGCAGTTGTGGGCTGTTTGGAACTTCTAGGACAAACAATAAACAGCTCTGTGTAACTCTGAAACCAGCTTTTTGCTTGCAGTTTTTTGTTTGTCCGTTGGTTTTACAGATAAACAGATGCAGACACCAGTGTGAAGCCTTTACACTACTAATTTCCAGACAGGCTAAGGTAAGTAGGACTGCTACTGCAGTTTAAACTGCTGAGAAATCATAAATGAAACATCTAAGATACCTTTTAAAAAAACAAACAAACTAAAAAAAAAGCCCTGACCCTTGCCATGTAGTGGAGCAAAAGCTCTTATTCTTAGTACTTTTTTCCCCCTTTTTCATGCACTTTATCATTTTAGCGCATTGTGGAGATGTGAAGTTTAGTCTCTGGAAGATCGACGGTATAAAAAAGCACACATTTTCTTCTGATCAGACAGACCAAGAAGTTTGAGAGCAAATCTACCCCATTGCCCCAGCTCAGTGCCTGCCTTTTTTTCTTTGGGAAACTATATATTCCTACAGGATTATTTAACAAACTGAACTACAACGCAACAAAGCCACAAAAGAATCCTATTGCCTTAGTCACTTAGGCTTTGTAATTTACATCTCTGAGACCTGCTAAACCAATGCAGACCATTAAAACTAAACTACAGAGCATTAAATATTAAATGCAGACTTCCCTCTGAGAAAAGTTTCAAGGTGGGAGAAAAACTACAATAGTTATTATTGTTGAGAGCCTGATGCAATTCTGAGCTGTCCTGGTGAAATTCAAACCTGCAATAAACATACCTCTCTCTTTACAGTGCGTCAAGTTTTCTTGGTGTGCTATTTTGAAGACATTTGTGATAACAAGAACAAAAGAATACTATTATGTAAGTAGGTATATTTGATACACAGCACACTAGAAATCCTGAACTACCTAATGACACTATTGGCAGGTAGTATAAGCCATAGAATACAGCTTAGCTATTCCTTTTGCAACAATTTTAAAATAATTCAGCTTCAAAATGTTCTTTCAAGTTTAGTCCTTCTTTAGATTTAACAAAAAATAAGTAGATTTAAGCTTGAATCAAATTGGGAACTTGATTTAAGAAAGAAGTGGGGGGAATAAAGAACAGAGAAATAGAGAAAAAGGGAAGAGGTTCACATTTAAGTGTTTATAATAGAAATAATCCATCAAGTTTTCACTGGTCATGGGGTGAGAATTTGCAAGAGGCCAGCTAGAAACATGGAGTGTCAGTCTCTGTTGTTGGCCAGGTGCTGTAAACAATTTGTGAGAGCAGCAGAACTGAAACACTGTTCTCTCGAATTCGTTCTCTCGAATTATCATCAAAACCAAATTGCTAATAACATGCTGAATGTGCAGATAGTTTCCTTTGCAGACATGGCTGAACAGTGATCAGTGAGAGGCATGTAAGTTCCAATGCTGTCTTCCTTTTTCTCTTGGTGACCACCACAAAATCTGTGTTTACAGCCTGGAGCATGCTCTTGTGAAGGAGTGATGCAAGATTTCCTGACAAACCTCTGTCCGTCCTTCTGAGAAGGATGGCTCCAAAATGCTCTATCACGTCATGTCAAGCGCTGACAGCCTTCCAACTACACGAATACTTATCATTTACAAAGTGGAGAAAAATAGTGGGGACTGACATCAGCAGGCTGTGGTTTTTTCAGGCCCATTTGCCATTTTTGTGTCTATCACATAGTCGGGATTTAACATGCCACAAAGTCAAAATTCTGTGGCTGCAGGAAGAAGGCATGTTTGGACAGGTAGGCAGTACTAAAATCAGCACATAAAACCTGTACTAATAGCAGACAAAGAGCACTAGATACATAACTACTGGAGTAGTCAAAATGACTGAGAGACAATTCAATCTTCAGAAATAGATGACAACTCCTTTACCCAGTGTAAAAGGAAAGTGAGTACTGAAACTGGAACCTTACTTTGCCACCTTCTATTCCTCTGTGTTATCTCACTCAGCTACATAGTTAGCACCCAAAAATAGTTAACCAATAATTGGCTAAGCTGGCAACAACCTATTTTTGCCACCATCTGACAGCTGTTTGTTGGCTTGCAGAAAATGGTCTGCTCTGAATGAGTAGGCCAGGTGTCCACATCATTACAAATGTCAGCAGCACAACTGTTACTGAGTGATGCCACTGATGTCTGCAGAGGCCAAGACTGGGCAGTGAGGAGCCCCCCACCAGCCAGAGGAGTCACTCCAGCTGTGTTTGATGGGTTCTAGACAAATCTGTGTGCAGGGCTCCGTCTCCTGGCTTCTGGCTCAGCACACAAGTCATTTTAAAAGTAAAAGACAACATTCTTCTTTAAAATATTATAATACAACATCTGCCACTATTTGAGAAGGGGTCTATAAAATCCTCCGTGTGATGTGTCTTATGCTGCCTAAAGCAATTTAGCATACTCTTCCCCAAGTTGAGCTGTCAATGACACCTTAAAGAATCATGTAAAACACCATGGCAGAATCCACAGTCCTGGACATAAAGCAAATAAATGTTGGGTTTGGGTTTTTTAGCAGCTTAATGATTTTTCTCCCTTTAGTTCCATGAGGTTTCTGGTTTTGCTCCACTCAGCAAATTTGCAGTGGTGGGGGGCACTGAACTGCCTAACCTTACAGAATTCACTACCTACAAAATTCCAAATAGAAACTGCTCTCTCTGCAGAGACTTTTTTTTTTCATCAAAACCAAACATGTTAACTAAACCACCATGACAAACTCTGTACTATTCCAGTCAAATCTAAATGGCTGTTCAGTGATGCACAACAACCTCTTCCTTTAAATCCGAGCCTGCTTTGTCTCCCTAACACAACCGGTTACAATTAGATTTTGTATTCTTTCCACATTCCCTCCAACCACGTGCAGTCAGAGCATGTGTTTCTTATCCAGTCAGTTCATGCTCTCCACCTGCTGATGGGGAGATGACCTGAAGTAAGTGGATAACACAACCCACCAGCTACTTGATTCCTGGACTGGATAAGCCTCAGGAAGGGTTTCAAGAGCTTAAGTGTGCTGGCAATAGGGAGCTACCTTTGGAACTACATATATTGATACAAAACATAGGTAAGGGCTTTTTTGGTGGCCTGATTTTAGCTATTAGTGGCCTAGATTTTCTGAGTCTGCACCTTAGTTATATTGACATTAGTAGAATTTCTCAGCACTCCACAATCAGAACCGAATTTACTAATATTGCACAAATGAGCCCATAATTTAGCTCAGCAGCGCTCCCTAACGGAAGCTCAACATTAACCACACTCATGGGAAGTAGAGCAAAGCAGAAAAATGGGAGATGCAGTTGTAGCACAGCATCAGTCCATGCTATGGCTTAAGTGAGTCACTCTGGGTAAAATGGGAACTACCTTTAATTATCTTAAACCCAAAAGGAAAGCCATTTTTGGAAGTGCCCATATAGGGGTGGTTCCCAGGACTGTTCAAATCCCTCCAACAGTCTCAAGTACCTAAGAAAATAATATCTTCGATATATTTTACTATATTTGCAATCTCCTCCTTTCCTATGTCAGTGCATATATTTTCAGAATGTACACGTTGAGTTTCTCTGGGGATTTACAACTATAATTTAGCATTGCTCAGTTTACAGAGAAAACTGAATAACAAAGGATGATCTGACAATATTAGGTAGTGCTGGATAGTACATACTACTCAGCTCTGTAATTATCTTATCTCTACCTGCACAGTCATAGTTTCAATCAAAAAACCCTCAGTCTCTCTCACTCCTACTGCAGATATTTTGGGCTAACAGATCACTTAATCTATGTTTAATTCTCCGCAGAGATGATAGCGAAGCACTAACTTCCCGAGGATGTTCTTACATCAGACTCAGCTTGGAGTGGGAGAATCATCGCTGCATGAAACAGTGACCCAGGATCCAATTCCACCACAAGGCAGGTTTCCTCAAGACCAGAAGTCACAACTCAGAGTAGATCAACTCAGCTTCTATCTAGTTATATATTATTTTATTCCCTTCCCCACATAATCAAACACAGAGTTTGGTTTTCTCATTATGGCTTTACAAGGAGTACAAATCACATAACAGGTTTTATGCTCCTCCATAGCATTTTTGGGAGGAAAAAAAAAGGGCAAAAGAACACACAGGTGAGCTCTAATCACTCATCGTTCACTGACTCTCAGCTCAGAGTCACATGCAGCCCTTCAACAGTAATTCAGGTTTCAAAGAGTTCATTATTTAATTGACTTTAAAAGTTCCTCCTCTCCCTCCCAAAGGATAAGCAGCAAAGTAAGAAATGTTTAAGGTGGAAAAAAAAACCCACCAGCAGCAAACCCCTCTCCAACATCCAATCAAACAAATTCAGCTCCACCAACTGTCTTTTGGACTCAGATCTATTCAGTAGTGAAATAAAATTAACCAGGACTATTTTCCCAAGGCTGTGACATATGTCAACTACAAGCATTATTACAGTAGCATATACCTAATTTATAGCTTTTACAGAGCATTTTCAGCTCTAATCATGCTTCTTTCACACTATTTAAATATATTTTAACAAACAAAGGACCCTGTAACACATATTCCCTAATGCACATTTGCAAGCAAAGCATCTATGGTTTCAAATCCAGCATGACTCACATTACAGAGCAAAAAGAGTAAGATGATTAAATAGACCGCCTCACTCAGCTTGTTTTTACACATCAATAAATAACCTCAACACAGCAGAAATAGAGATGTGGGTTTTTGTTTGGAGTTAATTCAAACACTGGCTCTTCTTCAGACCTTCCACACTATGTAAAATAGAGCTGGGCAAATAATTCAATATGAATTATTCATTCAATTAATTTAATTTCTTCTGCTCACTAATTAACTATCTTGACTTTTTTGAATGTTTTCATTATCTGAAAATTATTTACTCAACAGTTTCTATGAATAACTCCTTGCCTCTAGATTGTTCACAAGCAGATTACTGCAAGAAATCAAAATTGTAAATTCAAGCTGTGCTGAACAGTTTTAATTAGATATGCAAGTCACATGGAATTCTTCTGGTTCCTTATTGGATATATGGAGGAAAAAAACCCCAAACAACCAAAAACACCCATAACCAACACCACAGATTTCTTCTGCATACAAACTCATTCCAAGACTAAATTTTATTTGCTGCAAAAATTCTTGAACATACGAATTTTATAGCAGAGAATTATATTAACTCAGTTTTTGAAAACAAAACCAGTAAACTAAGAACTTTAATTTAAAAAGTGAAACACAGCTTGCATGAATCTATTCTTTAACCACTTCAGCTTTTGCTACAAGTCTAGGTCCTTTTCTGGGCTTAACCTTCCACTATAGGACCTTACTGAGTCTGGATAAGGAAGAATTTCAGTGCCACCAGTAGGACTGAAGCCAAAACAGTGTCCAAATCTCCTCTATAGTCTTCATCAAGGAGAAAGCAATTTCATGACGAGTCTAGGAGGCTCTAGGGAAATTCTTACAGAGGCTGTGCTGTGTATTTTCTTACTTTTCAGCAGAAATTGAGTTATTTACAAGGATAAAAAAGAGACCAGTTAAAGTAACTTTTGTCTCAAATTGTACCTCAGCACTGGGTTCACTGTTTCCTCACAGCAGCACCCAGGCAGATCACTCAACCTCCTGTGCCTCTGATTCCCAGCTACAGACACAGGGAACATGTCCTTACTTTGCTTGGTAGATGCAATGGCAAGAAGTATAAAAAAGAACAGGATGGGAGATGACTACAATTGGTGGCCAGAACACGGTCAATAACAACGGATGTGGCTGGGGAATCATCTATATACACAAGGTATATAAAAAGCCTTTCTGCTTTCCAAAAGTAGAGCAAAGGAAACTTTCCCCTACATCATCTAATAACTACAACAAACCCTCCTCCTCCCTCCCAGTTCCAAAATCCCCAAACCTACCTGGGACATGTCTTTCATCTTCCTACAGCTGGTGCTGCTTGTAAATGGGAGTTCACTACGGTGAGAGGAAAGGGAGAAGTTAAGATGGCAAATAATAATCTATCAGAGCATAGAGCATTTCAAAGAGAAACACAGAACTGCTGGCAACTACCTCGTGCTCCTCAGAGGACGTGGTAGCAGAGCATCTCTTGTGAGATGGAAGAGTGAGAAGCAGCCATGATTGCAGTAATCATTACCTGGGAGCTGAGGGAACTCAGCTGTTGCCATTAGTTAAAGTCAGCTGGCAACTCTCTTGCCAATTTACAGCCACGAATTATATCTGTTTCCCACCCACCTGAGGTGGAGGAATTGTGTTGTGGACTCTCATCAGATGTGAACAATCAATCTTAACTGAGCTCCTGAGACACAGGTAGTGTGAGTGATCTGCTAAAAGTTACAGAGATTAAACTGAGGTGGTGGTTAACCAAGTATAGATTTTCAAAAGAAACAAGCCAGATTTGGATGTATTCACCCACAACAACAAATCTCTACCTTACCTGTGTGTAGATGATAAATTATTTTGATTTAAGTCTTGAAGTGTCAGTTTGACCTTTTCCTTCAGCACATTAAAGACCCCATACTCACAGCTGAAGACTTTATGAAACTGAAGGCTATACATAGGGTTTGCCAAGTGGAACACTTAACATATCTTACAAATGAGATGGTCTTTAAAAAACATTTTCAGATTGTCCATGTTACAAATAAATGAAATATTTTTGTTGTTAAAATAATTTCTACCTTTGATCTAGTATAATGTATTTCCAGACAACTAATTTCAGTTTAAATTAGTGTTCTACAGTATTTTTATTCATACAAAACAATACCACATGGACCTATGCGGATTAAAATCCTTGGAGATCTCCTTAAGTATTTAGATCTCAACACAAATTCAGCTCACAAAAACAGTCTTAACTCATTTCTTGACTACTGGAATTCTACTTATTAAGTCTACAGCATACGTGTTACAGCAAACAGATGAAACTCTTGGTGACAGTGTGCATAATGAAGAGACCCCATTCCTTACAGAGAAGGCTAATTAATCATTAGGTGAGTGCTAGTAAATTTTCTGAATCACCAAGTTTCTGACAGACATGCTGTTAAGCCAGCAAAATGCCCGCAGATGTTACTTGCCCATCAGAGGGGAACATATTCTCTTGAGGACTCTGAGCATCTTGTCACCATTTATTTATTTATTTTTGAACAAAACAAAAAATTAGCAAGCCCATGTAATGATTAATGTATATGTGCAAGCAAATGATAATAGCACGAAGCCTATTAATAATTAAAACCAGTGCTTGATTTTAAGCTACTAAAGTTGAAATGTGAATTGCTTTCCAGCAGCTCTGGAATGGCACAGTTAATGGATCTATTGCACTGTCTTCCTAATAGCTTAAGCATAAGTTAATTCAGAGAAAACAATCCTGAATTTTCACAGCAGGAGTCTCGGTTTTACTTTACTTTCTCCCTATGCCTTTTAGTACTTTACTAGAGGTGTCTCCACATGGGGGTTCAGTAACCTGTGCCATCCTCCCCCACCAGATGCAAAAGGCAGAGCCTTGGTACAGCTCTGTGTCTGCCAAGAACCCCCTGGTTCACTCTTCGTGGAGGGAATTGGAGGACACCACATCCTCCACCACTGCCCATGGGGAGCTTGGTGTGTTGGCCTCCTGGTGTTTTGTCCAAAAATGCCACAAACCCAAAGGCGAAATCAGACCCAAACCAAGCAACCTTTGTTTGGTTTTACCTGGCTCAGGCTTTTGCAGGATACACAGCAGGACAAACTGCTCCCTGCAAGGACACCTTAGATCTGCAGTTTCATTTAAATTATCATTCTCCTTCACTGATTTTGTAAGAATGATTTCAGAAAAAACATTAATGAATATTTTTTAAGTATTTCTGTAACGATAGGGATTTTTTTCAGGTGCAGAATTCCAGTCAGGGTCTCAGCAGGACTCAAGCCTGAAACTTCTCTTCCTCACTAAACGTTTTCCTTTCAACAATCTTGAATTTTTTCCCCCCTGCCATTACAAAAGAGGCTGGCATATATGAAAACTACCATTTCTTTTATTCCTCCCCTCCCTCTCCAGGTATTAATTACATTATAGTTCATTAGCTCAGCTCATTAAGACCACAGTACAGGTAGGAAATAGGAAATTGGCTAGGTACAATTATTACATTAATTTAATTAGCTGTTTTGTGCTTTTATCAAAAAGGTGACCTCTGTGGAGACTGGAATAGGTTTCACTCCCTTGCTGGGTTGCAGGCAGCCGTGGGTCTTTGATTACCTATGAGAATGAAAAGCCACATTAAAATTGCTTCTGGTGGGGTTCAGACTGAGGGGAAGAGGCAGCTGGATCCAGTCAGCTCTTGTACAAGAGTGTTGCATTTTAATACGACTTTTCTTCCTTCCCTGAAATGCCATTGATACGTTGTATGCCAGGCAAAGCCCAAGCCTGGATGTGGGGAATGTGGGAGTGTACTGCCTCAGCCTTGCCCTCGAGATGGGCTGGATCTCTTAAGATGCCAGTAAAACCAGAACAAAAGAGTTAAAAACCATGGAAGAATACAATTCCCACCAGGGAAGCATGGGTGGTGCTTAAGAATTGGACTCGATGATCCTTGTGGGTCCCTTCCGACTCAGAATAATCTGTCAATCTGTGAAATATCCCCCCATCTCTCCAGGGAAATGCAGCCGAGCTAGCCAGCCCCACCACTGGAGGCCCTGAGCCATCCCTCTTGTCCCAAGTCAGGAAGAGCGGGCATCAGTGACCCACAGGGACTGGTCTGGGGACAGTGCCATCACGGGGACAGCAAGACATCACCCCATGCCACTGCTGGACATTTGCACAGGGCTCAGCACAAGCTGCCCCCAAACACTCCTAGAGGGTTTTTTTGTTTTAATAGTTTTAATTAAACAACCAGAATAATTTGTTCCTGAGAATACCACACAAATGAACACCATTGATGGGACCAGCTCTAGGGATGCTTTCAATTAAAACAGCAATTGGTGGGGGTGGCAAGGCATAGCCCAATTCCTAATTAAGTAAATACGACATCTCCCACTGACTAAGATGGGAGCTGGACAAAGCCCAGAAGAGAAAAGGAGGGGTCAAGCAGTGGGTGGGTTCAAAACAGCATGGAGAGGTTTACTTGTTCCCTTTATAGGAAAATGTCTTTATGTAGTTTATAAAGAAATTCCTATTTTCCAAAGAATCTTCTATCTAAACAAAACTCAGAGGCACACTGAGTTTAAGTAAGAGGAAAGCAAGATTTTAAGTGAAAAAAGGAGATATTTTTCAATTTAATCTATGTTGATTTTGAGAGTCTCTCTCTGTTCTGAATTTTAACATTTTTGTTGTATTGTAGACACTCCCACTTAAATTTCACTTTGATAAAATCTAGTTTTATATGCTTACTGCTTCAATATTATGTAACTTCCCAGTGTTGGCAAACAGCACAAATAATACCTGTCTGCTTGTGCAACCACACAAGGGATGTGGCTGGGATTATAAATTACCTCCAGACAAATAAGAGGCACAAAAACATAAGCTTGTCAAGTCAACTGGAGCAAATTGGTATTGTGCTGGAACAAACTGGAGAACTAACAAGCAATACAGATGAAATCATGGACAGCTGAAGCAGATCCATAGTTTATCTTCCAGAGTCAGTTAATGTCAATGTCAGTGGAATTTGCACAAGCAACAAACTCTCAACCTCAGCTCTGCGCTGGCTGACATTTCCCTCCTTTTAAAATTGGCAGTGGAACCTAAATTTAACCTCTGGAGAATATGCCACATGACATCTGTGTTCTTTACATGTTCAGCTTAAGACTTTGAAAGCTAATTTATCCATGCACCACCTCAATAAGTGACTTGCCTAGCAACTAGTGAACTTCTGTCACTTGTAGGCTTCTGGCAGCAGAGCCTTTTTCTCTTGAGAACTCATTCTTTAATAATGACCATCTTAGACCCCTGAGGATGACACTAATGAGCATTTGAAAATGCCAAAAAATAATCTAAGAGCATCCACTGATTTTTGAAGGAACAGCACCTGTTAAAAGTGGTCATTGCATTGATAGATTTTTGCAACAAACGGTGCCAGGCTGTTGTTGTTAGATTCATGTCGAATCTCACATCCCAAATACAAACACTTAAATGGATGCTTGAAGTACTGAAAGCCAAATTAAAGATTTCTTACAAAGTGCTGCTTCTGTTAGATCCTTAAGACAAAAACATGTGAGAAGAATTGCTAAATTAGGATCACTTCTTAACCAAGACAGCCTCAAAATAATAAAGTACAGTGACAAAAATATTGTCAAGTCTAGCTCCCCCCTCTACAAGATCCCCCAAATCTAGTTTTAAAGAAGTAAAAAAAAAAACCCAGATACTTCCACCACTTCATAGATATTCTCAACATCTTCCCCTAAAGAAATAAGCAGTATGGTACCCAGCTATATTAGCAACAAATCAAATGTTCTGCAAACATCATGAGGCCAGGAGAAAATGAGTTTGAGAGATTATCCTGGTTCTTTACTTACACGCCTCCATTTGTGGAAACACTCAGCTATATCCTCCCTTTATATTAGAGGAAAATTAATTAAACAGGTAATAATTTAGAACAAGAGAGGAGAAATAACCTGTAATACATTGGCACTATTAATGAGGAGCTGTTACTTGAGAATAGATGGATAGATACATTAAAAGAAAAACAACAAGGAATCATTTAACAGGTTTAAAACTCCATCCCTTTCTTATATATCCATGGTCATTTCAGTAAAATTATGTGCTTCTTTTAGGGGAATCCAGCTCTCCTGAAAGCTATGTAAGAGTTTAAATTACCCCATCTATTTACAGTTATTGAATATCAAAATGCTAAAGGAAACTGTCAGAGAATAGCTAGGTATATGCTGATAACATCTTGTCACCAACTTGAGATGGATTCTTACTTGAATATTCAAGTAACCTCACACAGAGAAAAGGAACTATTCATATGCATTATTGAACCATTGGACAAATGTCATCAGAATCAAAATCCTAGATCATCCTCTCTGTAAGACAGGAGCAATTTCTTTACTACATGTTGACTTTAAAAAGTGTCCTGCTTCCTTTCTGTAGAGTTTAGGCATCAGATGAAGCATTGGAAATCCCCCTCCCCCATATCCAAATGCTTTTGGGAATACTCACTCCCACACATGGTTCGTTTGCACACGACAGGTCTGCACACTTTGCCCACTGGTTGAGGAAGTGAATGAGGTTGGGATACTGGACACCAGCAGAAAAATAATTCACATCAAATCAAAACTATGGCTACAGAGAATAGCTTTCATTCCAAATCATTAGGTCCAAAAAACATTCCATCTAACCCCCTGCCAGAATAACTGTGGAAAAAGAACTGTTTGCAGTTTCCTGGGTTTGGTGTGCAATTGCTGGCAGATATTAAGGACAGAGCATGGTAAATGTCCAGGGGCTTCAGGGCACTATTTTCTCCCTCTATTTTTGGATACTGAGAGTTGTTTCCTTGCTTACGTGTTTCCACTTTCATTGCATTTAACAAACACAAACACAAAGCAGAATCTCAATTGCACATGATTAAAATGAATCTCTTCAAATTCTACAGAGCCAAAATCCTCTTGGTACCACTTTATATTTAAGGGATGCCCAACAATGATTTACTGTGAGATGAATAATGCATTTTTATCACATACCAGTTGCAGAAAAAATAATCTATAAATGTTTAATAAATATGCTGTAATGCTTTTGGTGAACATGTTATAAATAAGTAACAATAGATTTGCAATGAAATATTTATATGCATTTTGGCTATTGTTATGCATTAAGTGTTCAAGGAGCCATTACTAACAAAGTGAATGGAGTTATCAAGGTTATAGATATGTTCTGTAAGCCATTTATAATGAAATGTTCAACAGTTAGAGTAAATGCATTTGTAGAGGTTGTTGACAAAGTGTAAGTGTCTAACAAACCATTCATACTAAACTCCACTCAGATATAAATGATACCTACTCATTTGATAAGTTACTTATAGAGAGACGTGAAACTCTTCTCTGCTGGGAATATATTTCAACATCCTTGTGTGTTCCTGTATCCCAGCTGTAGCATGCTTACAAGTGCATGGCTAGAGCTTGACAAATCCCTTACAAGTCGTATTATTAAGATTGGATCTTGGCTATCACATCCAGATAACCTGAAGGCTCAACAGCAGGGATAACTTCCAGAGAGCCACTGGGGTCAAAAAGCAGCCTGAGGGTTCTTTGTCATACAGTGTGGTCCTGAATATCCACTGCTTCAAGGCAGTGCCGTGGGAGGTACACAGGGAAGCAGACCCACAGGCCTTAGGAGAGAGAGCTGCAGAGATGGCAGCACCCTAATATGTTCAGCTAATGCCATCTCATTTATAGAGACAGCAGCTTGGGAAGGTCACACTTGTTATTTTCACAGAAAAAAAATTAGTGTAGCAGGTGTTTTAAGGACAAGATTATTGGTGTTATCCTATGTACACAACTGTGGTAGTATGGAGAACAGCAATGGTACAAGGTTCTGAACTGGACAGGAAAAACTGCATCCCCCAAACGGGACAAACTCTGAGTGCTCCTGGTGCCGTTTAAAAGGATATGTATGGATGATTCATAGGAATATTAATGATGGATTTGTAGCCACACTATGGTCACATACTCACCCTTCAGATATCATAGAACCTGTTTGTGGTGAGGAGTACCTTTGGCTGCTGCTGGCTCCCACAACTGCTGTAGGTGTTGCTGCTTTTACTCAAGGCTTCCTCAGCACTTTCACAGCTCCTGGTCTCTGCAGCAACCCCCTGCTCACAGCTCTGACTGACCCTCACAAGCTGAGATGCTCAGGACAGCAGCATCGTGCTCAGGACAGCAGCATTGTTCTCATGACCGAGAGCTCTCCTTCCTTCCTCACTTAGTGAAAAGAGCATCACAAGTAGCTGGAAAGGTTTAAAACCTGTTTGAAATAATACCATTAAAGGTGGAAGGATTTAACTTCCTCTTACGCAGCCACTCACCCAAGGCTTAGCAGGAGGGGATTTGGCTTGAAAAACTGCAGCAATACCAGAACAACAAGCTGAATAGAGGGAAAAGTAATACTCATTGCTGTATTTCAGTTAATATTCCAAAACATAGGATTCTTATAGCCTGCTGGAACATGCATATAGACACAACAGAAATGAAAAATAAGTAAAGACTTCTTTTCAGTCCCTCACTAAACTGATAAAGCAGATGCCATTGAAGGGAAGAGGACATCAACATGAGATAAATTAGCCAAATCACTTGCTCAAAATATGGAATTGTATAAGGTTAAACTTCCAAGGAGACAAACACAATTTTAAACTCAATAACTTTCTTTGACATTAGGAGCTATTGTATAGCAACTGTAACACAACTTTAATTGCTACACTATTTTGTATGTTCTACAGTGCTGATTCATTCCAGGGTCAATGTGGTGTTTGCTCATTTTGTGTCTGTACCAGCAGTGTCAGGCACATATGAGAAGTATTAGATTTTGCTCCTCACTTTTCCCCTTTCAAATTGCAAAATGAGTAAGACCTGAAATAAGAAAATAACCTTCACTCTGTCTTTAGCTACTTGCAAAGGTAAATTCTTATCTCAACTTCATCCGTATCCCCAGCTTTATAGCAACACTAGAACATTAAAGGGAAATACTTTCTAATAATGATACATTAATGAACAATAAATTACAGGGGAAATGCTACTTAGAACATCCATATTAATACCAAATGAGTTCTTCATTATTAATATACTATCATAAATATAAAAAGGAATTATAAAAAATTAGGTTATGATTTTACATTGTTAAACACTATAAATTATATTTCAAATCATTTCAATAGATGTTGGCAAAGTAATCCACCCTCCCACACAGGCTTTTATGACAAGTGAAGCAATCTGAGAAAGAATGGGTGCTCCAAATGCACAAGTGCTGCCATGCCTGCTCAAAGCCAGAGGTTATTTCACCAACAGGGGAAGATTATTTTGGTGAGGATTAGAAAATTAGAACTAACATTGCTATAGATCCCAGAAAAAGGAAGTAATAATAATTTTCATTTGTATAATGTAACACTTTTCCTTTTGCAATCATAAGCATTTTACAAGCAGGGACTCAAGCAGGAGACACCAATATGAAGTATGTCCAAGTGACCTTGTGCCAAACATCCACACTAGTGCCATCAGCAGCTTTGTCGCTGGAGTGCAGCATCCCATGTTTTCAGATTTTAGACTCTCATAAAGCAAAAGAACAGTGTGGCCTTTTCCCAACCAAACCTATTATTATGAGACAAACTCAGATTTATTTTCTTGTAGTTATTTTCATTTTATTTTCTCATTTCTTAAGCTTTCCTGGGGAAAGACCTCTGATACTGCTACTAAAAAACTGCTGGTGGTGATGCTGCTTCACTACAAAAAAATGAGGTGAAAAGAAAAATGTTGTTGCATACAGCAGTAAAAAGATAGTTTTTGTGGATTTCTTATCAGCTGAGGAATACCAGTGGAAAATAATTGAGTATTTTCTATTTAAGTGGGAAAATGGTGGCCTCACCATGTATAATACATAATTATACTTGATACAGGAGAATCTTACTAGTGTATTAGAGAGCTCTGCGCTGTTTAGACTTGGCTAAGTGGTGGAACTGGGAGAAGGGACCGACAGAAATACCTTTTAGTTTTCTACCCTCTCATTATTTAAGAAGGGCCTTCCGTACAAAGATGAATTTGCACAATCCATCTTTAATATAAGCTTTGGGAACTTAAGGCTTCATAATTTTACTTTGTCATAGATATAAAAGAAAAAACGACGTGTATACAGCAAGTGACAAACTGCAATCTTGCAAGCACCGTGTCTATGCAAATGCTGTCAATAAGGTTCTAAACAGCTCATTCATTGCCAGACTCACATTGAAAATTGAAGCTCTTCTTACCAAGCTCTTGCAGACTGAGGGTTATTTTTCATTTAGATAACACTGCTTAAAATATAACTATCTTGCTGAGATACCATTTGTCTTTCCTGTTCTCTGGAGAAGCACACAATTCAGAACGTTGCTTGCTGGTCTTACAGAGAGACGAGTGTGTCTCAACTGCAGCTGGATTCCTGCTGGCCCCGTTCCTCTTCCCATCTCCCTCTCCAAGCTCCACAGGGTCTTCTGCAGTCCACCAGCACCACTGTCTCCGACGGGCTGTGAGCAGATTCCTCTTGCCAAATCAGTAAAATATCCCCACACGTTTTTTGTACTGTTACTGGGGCTGGATACTTTTGATGCTGGGTTACCCCTGGGCTCAGAGAGGGGCAGGGGTGAGAGGCAGCACAAGGGAACCAGTGGAAATGCAAGACAGACGGACAGAAGTGGGAACACCGGGCTAGGCAGGAGTGACCTGTCAGTCCAACTTCAGCTTCCTGTGTGAAACTTGATGAGAAAAGATTCTGCAACCTGGCTGACTGCCCTAAAAAGTGTTTCTGTGATGGAGTTCTCTGTGGCCACCCCAATGAGACTGAAGAGACTTAGAGATGCAGCTGAGATATGTATTTTACTCCTGATACCCTACATGGAAAGTGATCTCAGGTGGGAATAGAGACTGTGATCAGTTAAAAAAAAGTGACTTCAAAAGCGTCATAGAATGAAAACCAACAAGAAATCTTTGGCAAGAGGAGCATGGATACATAATCATTTAATGAAAGTTTGTGTTTTCATGTGACTGTCTTGATGTTGTAGTTGTGCTCCAAAATAATAGCTGTGAAGAAAGTCTATAATTAGGGGACACAAAGAACTTCACTGTAAACTGGAATAGTCTGTCATGTTGAGATTTCTCTTTCACAGACTCTTGGAATTGCAACGACAGGAGTTCATTTAGTAGATAGAAGATAGTGATTCTGCTGCTTTCTTGTGTTACTGATCTCACTTTTAATGAGAAATATTTTTCTTTTCCCCTTTCTGTTGGAAATTAGGCACTGGGCCTCCAGTCTGCTCAGATGCATTCAGTGCAATTGAAAAGGTGTTTCCAATTTCTGTGGCTGTATATTCAATTAATGTAATATGTCACAACATTTTCAAAATGCAAGTTTCTTAGAAAAAGAGACATTACTGTGAAAGAAGGAATTTAAAATACAGGTAAAACACATTTTCTCGGGAAAGTATTTGATTCAAATTGTTAAAAGACAAAAACCCATAAAGGTCTCTCTTATGCCTTCCTTCTTAATCTTCAGCCAAAGTTTCAGACCATAAACTGGCATCAATGGAAACTGCATCTCAGGAATGAAAGGAATATATGGCCTTTAGTGGAAGAAATTTTTACACTTAAAAGAGAGAGAGGAGGAACATTTCTATCCTTTGCAGTCATTCAGCATAAAATTACTTACTTATTATTCATGACTATCTTTAAATGTTTTATTGAAGCATAATGCAAAAAAGTACCTGTTCATACTTAAAACCCAAAATTTTACCTTTCTATTCTACATTTGGGTTTGTGCTTCCAACTTCTATTAAACAATTCCACCATTTCCCCTTTTTTGACATTGTCAGGTCAGTGTACCAATCATTCCTTGGGTGTGACAGGGACAACAGTGCAGACACAAGGAAAAAAAGCCAGAGCAAATGCAGTTGTATTGTTTGCAAAGGAGAGATAAAGATGGGGTTGCTAAGCAATAGCAAAAGAAAGTCAGAGGTGCAGCAGGACTTGCTCTGGGTGTTCAGCGTCCTGGGATCCACACATTGCATTTTCTCCTTAAGGCTTGCTGGTAGCGTTTGGTTCCCTTGAAACCAAAAGCTTCACACACCTCCACTAAACATTCTCATTTCACATTGAAATCCTTTGACTTATTCCTCTCCTGTGTGCTCAGGATATGCAGGTTGCCCTCTCTCAGATATTTTTGGGACTACAGGAATGGAGACCATAGATTTCCTCCAGCAGCCTATCTCAGCCTCTGTGCTTCTGCAAATCCTGATGCATCAGGAAGCCCTTAGTCCTACCTGGAGCTGCATCCCAGGGGAGGAAAGGGCCTGGTTTTCTACATTAAAAAATTGAGCTTCTGAGGAGCAGACAACCATCCTCCTGAATTTAGCTGAAGAATAACAAAACAGAGAAAATATCTACCACGTCTTAGATCAAGTCCAGTGTGGATTCATATCAATTCTATCAAAGCATTAAGCAGAAAGCTGTTAAGAACTTATTTGCAACTGGCGGAGATTACATTTTTGTCCTGAAGAAATGCCTTAGTGAGGAAACAGGGGTTTCATTTAGCAGACATTTTCATCTGTTCAATGGTTGCAGATTTTTCTGGTGCCAGGAGCTCTTGTTTGCTTTGCTTCCAACTTCAGGTTCATACAAGTCCTTCTCAGGTAGGAAATGCAAGTGTGGTGAACTGCCCTCCTGCAGCTTTACCCAACAGAGCTGAAGCTTCACAGAGATTCCAACAGCACCACTTCCACTCCACATTCCCTGTTGCCACTATACATCCTTAAGAGCCCTGGAATGGGAACACATTCCCCAGCAACCCTGTAATTTCTTCTCACACCTGCCTGCACAGTGCAGCAGCCCAAGGTACTTTATCTTGCTGAGAGGTTACAGGTGTAAAGCCCTGATACTCTCCTTTCCTTTCAAGTTCGTACAGAGCACAGTACCAGAGCAGGCTGTTTGCTACACAACAATTTGATCCACTATAACTGAAGCGAGTTTTAGGCTATTCTAGTTGCTCCCCAGCTAGATGGGAAGGGCAGCACCACTATCTGCTTCCTGAGGAACGCACCAAAGAAAAGAAACCAGCCTTTCTCACTTTGACTCACACCTTTGCAATCCCAATGTCTCATAGAAATCAGTGCTGGGACCTGAGATGGAAATGAACGTCTGCTAAACTGCAGTGGACAGCTCCTGATCGCTGCACTGTCTTTCCTGATAAACAAGCTCTGTCAGATTTAGTGTGATGGTTTAGAGAGGTACTGCCAGAGTTCCAGCCCTCTGCTACACAGCAGTGGGGCTGTGCAGGAGCTCCTTCACCACCACACTGGGCTGCCTGAGCCTGGAAAACAGGATACCCTGACCTTGCACTCACCCCAGAAGGAAGTCAGCCAAGCTCAGGATAGCAAAAAGGCCTTTTCCCTTTGTTTAACACCAACCCAGGGTATACCTGAATAAAGTCATTCTGCAAATGAATGGACTTCTCCTCCTGTTAGCAGAGCCTCCCTGTTGGTTGGAAGTTTCCTCTTTCGGCAGTTATTCTGGTGGAATGTAATCATTTAAGTGTGATTTATGGCACAGCTCTATGCAGCTGGCTTAGTGCAAGGTGAACGCACAGCAGTACTTTAATAGTCCTTTTCCATTAGCAGGTATGTTTTTCAGTTGGCTTCACTGCGATTGGAAGAGTTATAAACATAACATATAAAACACTGTTGGTAAATGTCTCCAGGCTAAGAGTGAGTTTACTGCTTGCCTCTCCAAAGGTGAGATAACTATATGCCTCTGGAAAATAACCTTCCAGGTGATAGCTGTGACTAAAAATTTGACAGGGAGAAGGAAAGAGTGTTTACAGTAGAGAGCTTAAAAGGAGCATCTACTCAGAATCAGATCTAGGGGGGAAAAACAACCTTCTCTTTTCTTGCACTGCTCTTCCTGCTCATAGGCTACCTTTCTGAATATCCACACTGATGCTAAATGGCATTAATAATTGCTAAATTATATTAAATTGCATATCAATCAAATTAATAATGTCTACCACACTTGAGGCGTTTAGGTTCTTCAGAATCACTAGCATCTGCTCCTATTAAAAATGCCAGATGATTTGCAAATCCAAACTTTTGGTGAAAAACGTTAGCTAACAAGGTGAAATTAAAATTTACATCTTATTCCAGCATAATGAAGATAATTAAAAAGAGTGATAAACCCCTTTGATTAACCCTCATCCCATTTTGCACGGAACTATTATGCAAATTACACACTGAAAACTTAGTACCAGCCAAAGATTCCAATATAAGTATATTCTCATTTAAAAATGAAGAAAATATAAAAACATGTCACTGGATCTGTGACTGCGTCCTTTGTCTTTGTTGAGTTAAAGAGCAGAACTGGGGGCATATGCTGCAGTGAGATAACTCATGTCTTGAGTTACTGAGGATTAGAGTTTGTTCCTGTTTCTTCTACCAGGCATCATATTATTCCCACAATTATTTTGGTGTATAATTTAATTAGCCTCCCTACTATAATCAAGCTGTGCTCCGTCATCAGAAACCTTCAAACCCTGCAAAATATGCATCACAATTGCTGTGTTCTGGGTTACTGGGTTTTGGTTTGGCGCTTTTACTTTACTCTTGTTATTTTTCGAGTGCTAAAGTTATTAAAAAAGGGTTCATTTGAAGTTCTGCCTGGTGGAATGACATCTGGCTCTGAGCGTTAAAAGTCTTTGTTCAAAGTCCCCTCAGCTGGTTCCCCAAGAGTTGCTCCTTTGCTCTCCACAGCTATTGCTGGGAAGGCCTCAGCTGAAGACAAAAAGCACATCAGCAGCACTGGGGTTTAGGATTTCTTTTCTTTCCACGTGGATGTTTGGTTTGGAGGACAAGTCATAGGCTCCTCCCTGCAGATTTTCAGGTGGGTAAGTCTTCATTTCTGGCACAGGACTAGGACAGCTAACGAGTATTCGAAAAAGAAACTTCTTTAAATTCACAATATCCACCTTCCAGAGAAAACTATCACTGTGCAGGGGCACAGATGAGGTGCTACAAGGGCTGTAGTCTATCTCTCAAATCCCAGCTGCTGCTTAGAAATGCTGTATACAATGCTCTCTACCAAATCTACAGTAAGTCATTGACCAAACTACTTGTCTGCTTCTCCCCTCCCTCCTGCCCAAATTAGAGTAGCTAAGTTAATGAAAAATGATTTTTTTTCTTTTTGTCGCTTAGGAGGGTCTGAACATAAAGCTCTTATCACCAAGCCACAGCTGTAGGAGGAATCCTTTAATCACAGCCTTCCTCCTTGAAGAAGAATATAGATTTATGACCGGACTTTGGTTACTGAGCGAGAAAGAAATATTGCCAGCAGCCACCATACTACTTCCCATAGGCTGTAAACAGCTTTAATCTGCTTTAGCTGTCATTTTGAAGTCGAGAGATATTAGAGTACAATGTAATTATGTAGTTGTGGGCAGAAGCACAGTTTATTTTCTTTAAACCAAAGTGGCAGAGGTAAATTCGTAGACTGCGCCTAAACAAACAAATCCTCCTCCCTTGCTCTTGCTGCCACCACAGGTGCAGTCTGCTAATACCTTTCATAGGGACCCCAGCTTCCAACCACTGTGAAATGCACTCATATGTCTCTCACACATAAAAAGAGAATGTTTTGAATAGTACAGAAAGCTCCTGGAAAAGTTGTTTTTGTTAGGGGCACACCAGTCACATACTCATCTCCGAGCTTCCCAAGGCAAGAATCTGCTCCCACAAGCACAGATGCTCGTTTGCTAACTTCAATGTAACATTTGTCCGTCTCTATAGAGAGAGTATTAGAATAACTTGATTAGGAATCATTTACCTTTGCTTTCATATTTAATAGAGTTTATGAGAAAAGAAAGTTTCTACGTAATTAATCCACACCAAAAAAAGAACATTTATCATTTTCACCCATCTCTAGGGAAAAAAAAAGGTAGATCCCTTTCTAGAAGGAAAGATCGATAAATTCAAGTCTAGAACATTCAGGCTCCAGGTACAGCAGCTGTTTTCACAGTTTCCTGTGTTCTAGGTGAATGCTACTGAGTTACAAACTTATTCTTCATGTGACCTAACATTGTGGTTTGCATACAAAGGGAAATTTCCTCATCAGAAAATAAGAGAAACATAAATCATTTATCATGGCATCTCCATTGTCAGCCAAGACACCACTTCTCCAATCTCTGTGAGCTTTAATTCTGTCCTGTCCTTAAGAAATCTTTAGAGTCACTTTCTATCAGCATTCTCTAAATATGCATCTGTAGAACCACTTCAGTAAAGCAGAGCCCTAAGTGCTTAAACCTATTAATTCAGTGTATCATCAAAGCATAGTTTTACTGGAATCTATGAAATTGTAATAAGGATATAGATGCCTCCTCACCTTAATTATTTCTTTATTAAGTGAACATAATAAAATTACATGGACTGCTATCATTAAAGGACATTCTTGGTCTGAGTGAAGAAAATACTAAATTACACTACCTTTATATGATGTAATGCTGCTGCCTTTGCATGGGTTAAGACAACAAAGTACAGATAAATTGCAGTTTTCCTGGATATATATTGTTTTATCCTGCATATTGCATTTTAAAATTCATAGACTGAAGGATCTATTTGCCATCAGCTACATGCTATTACCTTTGCAAAGAGCTGCTGTAACTGTTATGCAGGACACTGCAGTCTCTCTGGATTTTCATACCAATAATCTCCTCCTGATGGTGTTTGTCCACCTCCCTAAATTCTATCAGAAACTGCTTAAAACATGAGAGCCTGCTCTGTGCTGAATGCCATCAGTTTAGCTGGTTTTAGGAGGTGCACAGAGAAGATGTCATGAATTAATACCAGTATGACCTAAAGAAAATATATTTGTCCATTCATTAGCAAAATGAAAGGAGGAGAGAAAAGGCAAAACATGGTTTATTGGAGGAATTAAAAGGAGTGATGTGCTATAGCACCAGGAGCAGTAATTATCAATTTTGTCTGAAAAGGGAATAAATAGTCCTGCAGGGCTTTTTGCAGCATCATTTTGCCTCTGTATTCCAGCCAGGCATCAGTCTCCATGGAATCCAAACAGTTATCCAGGCAAATTATTCCTGCTAAGAGCAGGACTTGTCCTAGCAAGAACTCAAGGTCTCAGTGCTATGGGCCTATCAATGAGGTATATCAGGCTGAACTTCTAATTTCAGATGCTGAAAAAGGTACATCTGTGCTAGATTTAAAGAAGTAAAATACAGTGAAGTGTAAAGATACACTTCAAGAGCCCTTACTTCTACCCTATATCTCCCTCAGTTCTTTATTCAAATGAAAGCACAAAAAGGGAGAGGCACGTCTCAGCTTTCAAAAGCAAAGTTGCAGAGCAAAGAGGACAGGGAAAGTCCAGCACAGCCTCAAAATGAAACCATACAGCTCTTAAGATAGAGCAGCCTTCTCACTAAAGATTAACATTTTCAATTAATAACTTGTATGATATATTGCTGTGATAATTAAATGAGAATAGAGATTGGGTGTGTATAAAACGTTCAGAAGAGTCAGTGACTGCAAATTTCTCCATCAGCATTCGCCAGTCATTCCAGACAGTAAAATGAGCAGTTAAACATTATCCTGTACAAAACAGAGCCACAGTCTTATAAAAAAAAAATCCCAAAAAGCAGTTCTGCCATTTCTATTGAAATGGGAACAGGCAGGGATGTTCATTCAAAACTGGCATCTTCTAGTGGGAGATACCAAGATGAAGATAACCATCAAGAATATCTTTGTTGGATTAATGCTGTAGGTGGGGTCACACTGACACTTTTTTGTAGTAAGCTCTATGATTAATAAAACTGCTTGGAAAGTAGTTCTTTTAATGACAGACAGATATATATTGTATGACCCAAGTTCTTCCTAAATGCCATCTTATTGTCAAAATGCCGAGAGAGAAATTTGATATGATTAATGTTCTCCCTCCCTCCCTTTCCTCCACACTGATCAAACAGAAGAAGGCTAATCCTGTTCCCTACACTGAAGCGGTGAACAATAAAAGGGTGATTTCTGCAAAATTCAAACCTCAAACCTTAAAAAAACCCTTTCATTTTACTCATTTTGCACCACAAATAATTAAGGGATATGAATCAGAGGGCTGAGAGTGACCTCCAGAGACCAGTTAAATCTGTTTTCCTGCTTGCAGGCAGAAAAATCCTTCATGGTGTTTCCCAACAGATGCGTGTCTATCTGAGGCTTTAAAGACCTGCAGACACGGTCTCTGCAGCCTCCCTAGACACACTAGTCCAACATATCATAACCAAGGAAAAGCTTTTCCTAACATCTGAGGTAAGTTTTCCTTTCTATAATTAGAATTTCTTATCCCATCTGCCGCCAGCATGGACAAAATGTGCAGTTTCACCATTATTTTAAACTTACCTGGGATGTCATTTTTGTCAAAAGGTGTGAACCCAACAACTGGCTGCATATCCCTGCCTTGTCCCTTGTGATGGCTCCAGTGATTCAACATCTGTCAGGTGAGTTGCTGAGCCATCTGAAAATGAACGGAGAAAAACAACTGGGTAATTTTGAAGCAGATCAAGGGCTGCAAGGGACCAGCAGGTCAACTTGAGGGTTGATGCTCCTCCAGATGTTGCTGCTACCAAGAAAACCTCTGTGGAGCACCAGCCCAAGATCCTTTCCCACTGAATTTCCACATAGGCAGCTGTTTTCTGTCCAAAGTTTAGGCACTTGATTGTTCCTGGGTACCCCTTTTGTCCCTGTTGAACAGAACAATGTTTATAACANATTTGACAGGAAAGTCCAGCAGTTACTTATGGCCTAAGGAAAGATCAGTCTTCAGCCATTTCATGAATATCACTGCATTTGGTGGTAATCTCCAAGCTGTAACAACTCCTGTGCTTCTTTGACACAAGATGTTACTGAGGCCAAGATCTACAATATATGTAAGTTTTCCTCATGCTGACACCAGCAAGGCCATCTATGGTCTCCACAGGGAAGACGGAAATGCCGGAGAAAAATTTGAAAGACAGTATATAAACTCATTTCTAGCACAAAAAAGACTATTAACAGGGTTAATTGTGGCTACCAGAATTTTGTGGAAAAGAAATTGATTGAAAACGGAAGAGTCCTCATATAAGGGTTGTTTTTTCTCCTCGTAAAAAGCTTCCTGATGCAGAGTCGGGGAGGTAGAAGAGGGAAGATGGGGGAGACCCTATCCAAGCCAGCCACTGCTACCCAAACAACAGTGTCAGGAATGGAGGCTTGCCACTTTCCATTCAAATGACCTGACAAATGGGATCAGTAGTTACACTGTTCCTCCCTTCCCCCTCAACAAATATCTACTCTTTCTTCACCCACTTCATAAACCAGAATTATTGTTTCTTCTATAAACTTGAAGACATGGGACACTAAATTAGATAGACTACTGGCTAATCTGTTCAGGTGTTTCTTGTATTCCTCATGGAGGCCAGTTCTTGGAGAGCTACACTCATGAAGTTAAAATTTATTCCCTGTGGAGAAAACCAATATGAGGCTTTTGTGCCATTTCTCAGCCCTACAGCTGTCGTGCTGCACAGACATAAATATTTAACCCATTCATATTAGTGAGGAGGATTTTGTTCAGTCATTAAAGAGACTGTAGGTTAAGAGAAGAAAGAAAAAAAATATACTTGTTTCACCTACACAGGTTAAAATCTTACAGAAAGTTTTCTACTAATAAGAGTTTTAAAACCAAAGTTCAGGCATGTAATCTGCTTTTCACAGGGGTGCACTGTTACCTCTCACCAATTCTTCATGTCCCTTCCTCTACCTCTGAGACAGCAAGTCAAACACTTCTTCAACATAACACAATTGTTAAAGTACGGCATTTTCATTTTAGCGCTAGAAAAAATATATTTATGATTAAAGCATTATGTGTTAATATAACATTCAACAATTAAAATTACTTGCATCCAAATTTTATTGCCAGTTAATGGCATCTAAAATAATATTGATAACAAATGACGCAGAATATCTTCCCAGAAGTCTAATTCTGATTCATAAAATTGTTTCCTGTACCGGCTTGAGTAATGATACAATATATAATGGGAATAATACATCCCTGTTGTTGATGATTTTCTGCAAGTTGTACAGAAGAGTTTTCTTCCAACTTACACAGAAAGCTCAAGGAATTAAACTTGCTCAGGCAAAGTTGATAAGTAGGTCTAAAACAGTGTCTGAAACAAGCTCTGTTTTAATTTGTAGTTCTAACAGATCAAACGGAAAAACCAAAACAGACTCCAGCCTCGACAAGGTTTTCAGGCTTAGGAGGAGTTTCAGTAGATTCCAGACCCAACACATCCAAAGATGGAACCGTTTCAGTGATCACAGTACAGCCAGGAGTCCTTTCTACACTTCCGGGTGAAAGTAGGGAGCAATCAAAAGAAACTCTGCCTCACTGATATGCAACAAGAAAGGAAGCAGTCAACAAGAACCCAGGTAGTTGCTAATTAGCCGTGTTTTCCCACAGCTCCGAGAGCTCTCAGAGGTTAGCATTCAGCTCATTTACATGTGTTAGAAGGTGAGCACCTATTGATGACTCCGGAGAGCAGTAGGGGGATTGGTGAAACCCAAGCACTGAACTGCCCTTTTTTATTGCTCGTGAAACTTTGGAATCCCGGGAAGTCTACGGAGTAAAAAAGATTCACACCTCCAATGGGGTATTTTACTTTTGTTTTTTGGCTGCTCTTCATTCTTCCCTCACAAAACACTATGGAAGGAGCAGAGAAGTTATAACTCCTTTGCTGAGCCAAGTCGTTCAGACCATGCTGTGCATAGTAAACGCTCTCCTGTTGCCCTCTCCTACTGCACCAACTCTCACTTGATACTACAGACGGGGCTGTGTGCAGGGCTGCATTTGGCAGAAATTAGGGTCATCAATAAAACAAGTCATAGCCACACTACACTCCCTTGATTCACAGCAGGAAGGAATGCTACATCTGAAAGTAAGTGCTGTCATTTCAAATGTCACCCAGTATGTCACCAAATGTCACCTTCCTAGATTTTTTTTTTCTGTAATGGCAGTTTCAAGCTATATGTGATGTTTGCTGAACTCCCTGGTAGATCATCTATTATGTTCCACTTCAGAATCAGATGCTAGACCTTCCTGACATCTGGCAAGTGATTGCCCTGTAGTTACAGCAGCACAAAATGAAAAGAAACCCAAGTATCTCCCTACTCACACACTCTCGCAAGCACACACACATGCTCGCCAAGCCTTTACCTTTCAAAACCAATTTATAAATGTCTTCCAGTCTACACATATACTTAAAGATCACATCAGCACCTTCACCTTTCACTCCCTGTCTTCAATCGACTTGTCTGTTTGTGGTCTTTAGGGGTCACTTCTCTGGAAAGGTGAGCACTTCTCCAAACCCAAAGCTTACACACTACCTACTTTTTTTTAGATGAAAGTTACAAATAGACCTGCCAAATACACAGAGGTTAGGATAGGTGGACATCCAAACTGCCTCTTTTTAGACTATAGACATGTTTGTAAACAGGCACATGTGGACACGGGTCTTGATTACAAACATTTAGAAGCATTAATATGGGAAAGCTTGACCCACTTTGCCACTATTTTTCATTGGTTTCCCTTCAGGGTAGGTTCCCTTACATGTTTATGAATTGTTAATCCTATTTCCAGTTTACACTGGAGCATTCTGAGTATCAACCACACAGCATCAGTAACACCTGGAGCATACAGAAAGAGAAGAAAGACAAATGGCTTGTCCGCATTTTCACAGGAACTCGAACAGAGTTAAACACTAGATAAAACTCTGGGATCCATCAAGTGTCACACCCAACACCCTCCAACTCCTCTACAGTTTTATATCTCAAACATGTTCTCTGAAAAGCCTTATTTTTACTAATTTGTGTCTCCAGAAGTGACCTAATCTCTTACTCCTTTTGCCAATCTTAAGCCGATGCAAGGATATTTTCAATTGTATTCATTATTTTTAGTTGGCTTTGTCTAATATCTGTTGAAGAAATGGGCAGTGTTATTAATGACACTGAGTTTATTTACGTAGCCCACTGTTTATCAATGCTTGCTGTTTTTATTTCTCCATAACCTTCCCTCTTCTTTTTACTCTTGAAATTTGTAACACTTGATGCTTCTTCAAAGCTGCCTCTCCTACCTTTATTATCCTGCCCAGTGTAGGTCTCCTCTCTCTCTGCACTGCTTTTGACACTAAACTCAATGATCAGTTGATCAGTCTAGCCTATCTGTCTGGTTGTTGACATTCAGCCTCTTCAAGCTTCTGTTTTCCTGTTCTATTTTTGTATCATTCAGCAACTTGCGTTTTCCTCTGAGGTCACCCTTAAAGGTCCATGTGTCATGTTTTTCATTTCTGCCTTGTCAGGAAAATCTTCCCACTGCATCTATCAAAGTAATCATCGGGCCTTGATGTAAGAGCGTGGTTCCTCTCACATTTTTCATTACCAGATAATTTATTAATATCCTCCTGAGCAAGACTAGACTCAGCTTGATAAAACCACTAGTGACAGGGTATACAGCTTTAAAAGTGTTCAGCTAGCTTGGCAAACACTCATACAAGAGGTGTCCTTTAACCTCTCCCACCCCTTAATTCCTCAGCAAGCTAAAAGATTTTGGATCCTGAGGCTCTGGACAATTTTGGCATCGTGGTACTTCAGCAAAGCTGATCGGGGTCAGCCTTCTCTGAGGAGCCCTTGCAGCACTTCTGGCTTTTCCTTTCTGAGCTCTGTTGCTGGCATGGAATACACACCCACTAAATGAAATGAAAGTGACCTAAGGATAGACAGAAAAGCAAAAAGCTTTAGAGTTAGGAGTGTTGTCTCATATCGAGAAACTACAGGCAGTCATTTTACATTTCAGGTTGAACAGCCACCAACACTGCTCTGGATGTTTTCTATCCAGGCTCTGTTTTCTTCTAGAAATTGTGCCCTGCCCATGCCCCCCTCCCCACCTCAGCGCACTCTTCCTCTAACAGCCATTTCTCTTTTACATTATGTTTGCTGGGAAAAGTGTTGTAAGGCTACTCAGCCAACTCCCTGCTCCATTATATCCCGAAATGGAAGCACAGGAGGCCCTCCACGAAAGCGGCTGGCTAATGACTCTCTGGGTGGACATTAGGAGAGAGATGCATTTGTGACATGAGTGGCAGCTGTGCAGACACCAGTTTATGTGATGCAGCACAGCTATTTCATTAATTGCGTTTCACGGTTCATTTTCTCAGATTACTCTCAAAATAAATAAATAAATAAGAACACAAAGCTGCCGTGTTCTCGGAACCATCCACCAAAAAAAAAAAAAGGGAAAAGCTGCCCTTATTTTAATTGGCTTCCTACATGTTTTTCTATCTTAGATGCTTTTTTAAAACTATAAAATAAAAGAAGTAAATTGCCATTATATTCTGCTGTCTAATTATCTCTTCGAATTTCCACAGAGACTTGGTAATTTAAAGAGAACCTTGCCACGAGGAAATATGCTCTAACAAAAGTGAAGAACTATAGGAGCTTACCTACAAACATGACATATCTATATCTGCTGCTTTATGTGTTTATATTTTGTGAGTTAGCACCAAAATAATTGTGTGTGAAGTCTGAGAAAATCAACAGCTTTGTTTAAAAACTGATCCTTTATGAATCTGCATAACTATATTCATAATGGAAAAGTAATTACAAGAAACAATGAAAAATGCAAATGAAGAAATGGAGAAAAATTGCTTTGACTCAAGTCGGTAATGTGAGGGATCTAAAAAGACATCTTGTATTTGAGCAGGGAGTGACAGGTGACTTAGTTAGCACCACTAAAACCAACCATGGCAGCCAACATGGTAATGAATTTATAAGGTCAAATGTTATGGAAGACTAGTCCCAACAATTATTATTTGATAAAGTAGCAATTTTCACATCAGACAGTATACTCTAAAAAAACCCATCAAAACAAAACAGCAACACAACAATCTTCTGTGAGGAGCTTTTCATTGAAATTAGTGTGACCTGACCCAATTCCAGTGGTTGCTTCTGGAACCTTTGTCACTCACAGCCAAAACTTGAGCTGAATTAGACACTCTAAAGACCAACATTCTTATAGGTTGTTTTACAAAAGCTATTTCTTAGGAAGTTTTTCAGGTTTCCAGAGGAAAAGATGCACTCAGGAATAGCCTTCAGCCTTGCTGTAGAGCAATCATATGGGAATGCGAGTTGAAATCTTCATTTCAACATAGTCAGAGCACGTTCTGGCTGAAAGCCTTATAGACCAGAAAACAACTCCTTGTGAGAAAATACACAACATTCCCTCAGAAAACCACTACTTTTGACAGGGAAAATACCTAGTGCTTCTTTATGATTGTTTTTACAAAATATGCAAATAAACAAAATCTCAGTGTTTGCAAAAAAATCGTGAACATATTTAGAAAAATATGGGACAGGGAGTCTCGGCAATTGCTGAGTTATAATCACCAACCTGCTATAAATACCCACAGTGTGAAAAAGACTGTCTCCCTCTGTGTTTCAGTGCTGCTGCTAAGCACTAAGCTTTTTTTTTTTTGCGGTTTCATTTTAGTAATCAGGATCTCTCGTACTTCCCGGACAGATGGCCATTCACACTTCAGTGCTCATTTAAACACATACGTCAATGATAACAGAACATTTCAGCTGAGAACAGGCCAATGTAATCTTCCAAATTCAAAGCTATCTGTCATTTTTGTTGGTTATATAAAACCAGAGTCAAAAGAAAGTAGGACTGTTCTTATTTGGAAAGCAAGAAAGAAAATGGAAAATTCCACCTGGCTTGCTGTCAACATGAAACTCAGGCAAGGCTATTTAAAATGATTTGAGAAGGTTTGAACGTCTGGCCTCTGCTGATCCATCGACACTTGCTCATGGGGCCTGCTAAGAAATGGGAGAAGCTAATATCAGATTAGAGAATGAATGTTGGGCCTCGCAGGCTGCTCAGAGCCCCCAGAAGCGCATTAATTCTGTATATCCTCTTCAAATCCATCCCATGTTTATAATGTAATGGTCCTGCATTTGTCTCTTAAGGTATTAGATAAGTACATGGCAGCACCTTGCAGCTGCACTCCACAATACACAAAAGGCAAATTGGAAATGGAAGGGAAAGTATCTCCCCGACTCCGACGCTGATCCCCCGTGTTTGCTCTGAGTGGACACAGTACTTATGGGGATAAATAGACAAAATTATTTTCTGCTGCTGTCAGGCCAGCATCTTACACAAGAAGGAAAGCATTTGAATTTAATAACATTCTGTTCAGCTCCAGGGTGGACTAAGTGTAAGAAATGGAAACCTGAAACAAGGGGAAAAAAATCTATTAATGACATTTCTGAGTCCTGCCAGTCACAAGAAGAAGTTGTGTTCTGCTGAGAACTTCTGCCTAAATGAAGTTATCAGCAACTGAAGATTTTTTTTATTTCTTTAGTTAAAATTAAACTCTACAGACAATCTTTTGGGAACTTTGCCAAACCCAAACCAACCTATGAGCCATTTAAAGTTCAATTAATTAGTAATTAGGAGGACAGAATTAACACAGGGGAGCATTTAAGAGAGTGTATATGTGATCAGCCAATAATTATCAACACAGCAACAGAACTGTGACACAGTATGAGTTTGCAGCATATCCACCTAAGTGTGTAAAAATAATGAACATAGCAGTGGCTAAATATTTTAGGTTGCCATCCATGTGAATCTCTGGTAAGTCTACTTCTGCAATTTGCACCTAAGCTACTTAATATAAGGCTAGAGGCTCAACTGGGAGTACAAATTTCCCTAAATTTACAATACTGTTTAACAGCTGAGTCTCAAAACTACATTCTTCAGGGGACTGCCGATAATCGAGACATAGATTGTGCCATACTTCTGTTGTGTGTGTTTGCAAAAGGAGATTTCTCATGAATAACCAAAGCATGCAGTGGATCAACAGTCCAGCCAGAGCTGCTAAACCAGCCTAAAAGGGAAAAACCCAAATGTCATGAAAATCAGTCTGACCCTGATTGAGTCTATCATTCTGAAAGTAAAAGCTGTGAAAACTGCAGAATTTAGGGAATATATTTTACAAGGGAGTTCACTGAATTTTATGCTACACTGACTTACACGGTCAGGAAAACCATTGCCATACTGCTGTGGAGATCTAACAGAGGTGGTAGTGGAAACTACTATCACATTGCAAGAATGCAGTCATATGGATCATAAAAGTTCAGAGTTAGAAAAAGCATTAAGTATTTTTTTCTGCCTTTCCTGGTACAAAAAATTAGAAAAAAAATATTAAGCTGAATAAAAATCTGAGGTAACAGAATTGCAACTATTATCCAAGGTGTAAAGCGCCTTTAGATTTAACCTTGGTCGTGTGATTAATACTGGAAAAGGACCCTTAAACAAACTTGTCCTGTCAAACACATTGTGAAATAGAAGAAGGTGACCCAGAAGGAACCTTCAAGGCACAACAGAGGAGTGACTTCACAGATCAGCAGCTTTAACAAAGCAGATCTGACCCAGGACAGCAGGATTAGCTGGGGAGGCAAGCGGTGTGTTGTGAGCACCTGACTGAGCTGCAACAAGACAGAAGATGAGAATAAAACACCCTTCAGCTTCTTACAGAAACCATGGCTAAAGTTTGGGGAGAACAAGTAAATGTGAAGGAAGAGAATAATTAGCTTTTCTTCTGGAACGTAATTCGTAATTCTTTCTGACTGAAGAGAAAGGAGTTTTTCCTTTGTGGAGGAGGTTGAAGGTATCTGAAAATCTCGGTCTCTCACCTTTTTGCTTTTTCTGATTTAAGCTTTCTCTCACAGCTGGTGGGAGCCTTTGAAGTTGACTGAATGCAGATAAGAGGGCATGATGGTCAAGATGCATGTTCTTTTTACAAATTGTTTTTCTGTATTTTATAATCCTCTGTGGTTCAGGCATGTGATGAGATCTGCCACAGCTGGTTGACACTCCTCCACGGGAGTGCCAGCAAAGCAGAAATTGCTTCTGGGTGAACAATATTCATTTAAAATACCATTTATTTATAGAAAGCATTAATGTAAAATTAATTGTGTCATAACTATGTGGAAATAGTATCATTCTTCTTGAAAGTTACCGATGACTCACTGTGCCTCCTACTGTAAGTTTTACATATTTTTCTTATATAATCTTGGGGAAAAATTGTTTAATCATCACTATAGACTTGGGTGCAATGTACATCAAATACTGCAGCTCTCCTTTGAGTAGATCAAACTGTTTTACCACTCAGTAGTAGATATTAATTAGATAAAGACTTACTGAATGCTTAATTTGAATTTTTGAGTTGGGATCTATTTGTCTGTTTTTCATTTACACCTAATTTGGCATTCCCATGTGGTTTAAGGTGGTTTATGAAAGATTTGCATTTTCTTTTTCCAAGCTGCTAAGCTCTTACTTGTAAAACGTTGTGACATCCAGAGGAACAAAATCAGGAAGAGATGTGCAAACGAGATTCTTTCAATATCCCTCCCATAAGCAGACCATTAAAGCAGTAAGTGCAGTCCAAAGCCTGTTGGCCTCATCTGAATTGTTCAAAAAATACCTCATCAGGCACAGAAAACTCTATCTGTTCAGTAACTTAAATCTAAAGATGATGATTCACAATGTTTCTCTTTATAAAATTAGTCAGCTCACTACATGCCAGCTCAGCATATTCTATCAGTTATAAGACTCTTTTTAGTCGCAAGGTTTTTTTGTATACTGCTTGACTGCATAATTACAACTAATGCCTACTAATTAAGCTTCAGTTTCTGTCAGCAACATAAGATCAGTGCCTGGGGAGGACACATGAGTTTTTGTGGCTTTCGATAGACCTCCTTTTGGTGAAGTCCATCAGCTCTCAGGAAAGGGAGGTGGTTGTGTTTTTTTCAAGCCATTCGATGTCCCATTTCAAGCCTCCACTTGAACAGGTTGGTTTTAGCCTAAAGCAGCAGCAGCAGGAAGAATTTGCTTGAATTATCTAATTATTCTTTGTGGAAAAAATTCTTTTGGTAATATTAATGACTGTATAAATAACAAAATAACTTCTCACAGTTCTGCAAGATGTAATTCTGTTTTAATACCTGACCTTCTTGTGTTTTAATAAACTTATAGAAATTCCTTTTTTAATAATTAAACATTGTAACTATCAAAAGAGAGAAAATGCTTTGGATATTGCTCATGGTTTAAATATCATAAACAAGAATTTTGCCTTTGAAATGTCAGTTGTCAAACATTTTGTTGAACATATGTCTTTCATTTAAAGATGATGGTATCTAAGTTTCTGAACTGCTTTAAAAATATCCATCCACAGACATCCCCAATGCAGTGCATTTTTCCACCTTCACTTATCTAATATGAGCTTCTAGAGGATATCCAGCTGAAAACTAACTCAGTATAAGAAAGGACAACCCCATTAGAGTAAAGCTTATTCTATAATAATTACCAAATTTATTTATACCAAATCTAGCACCAAGAATTTCCCCAAAGTCCTACTACTGAACAAATTACAACCTAAAATCTTTATGCTCCTCAAATTTGTCTCATAGCTAAGGACAGAAACTGAATGTTTCTACCAACATTTCTGAGCAAATGGATTCTTTGCCCTGTTTGTTTTCTTCAAGCACACCTCGCACCCCAGAAATCTGAACGGCAACTCAGCCACATGAAAGAGAAGTTAACAGATGAACACAGTAACGGCAGCACAAGTGGGAGCACTGCCCGTGACTCACTCCGGGAAGACATACCCCATTTCTCTCTGGAGAAAGATGTTTGTGTGACACGTCAACAGGAGATCTGTAACCACCAGGCAGAACTGTGAGGAAGAAAGACTTCAAGGGCTAATGAATCTTTTTTGGAGGAAAAATTGTTTAAGTAACAAGGTTGTCCACGCATGAGTTAAAGTAGCTTTGAAAAATCTTTAAGCTTTATTTCTTCAGGTAAATCAGGACTCCCAAGTAAACTAATAACCAATGCCACTGTAATACTTACACATAATAAATTTCCTTGTAAATGGAGCGGTAAGAAAGGACTGTTTTTAATAAGACAGATATTGTTTGGAAAAAATTACCTCAAACTTTTGGAACACCTGTCTAAATTTTATGCAAATACTTGTATTTGTTTGTTAAAAAAGAAAAGAAGAAAGTCCAAGTTTTTTCTTGGTGATCTTTTCTGAAATTAAGTTATATATTTACCATTATTAGAATGACATAGTTCATCTTTAACATCTTATTTGAATAACATCGTTTGCTACCTCATACCCTAAAACAACAGTTTTTAAAGACCCTATTTCAGATGGAAAGTAGTCTTCTATAAATCTAAAATCCAATAAATATCCATCTTAGCTCTGTAAAACAGATCATTATTTGATTATCAGACACACATGCCAAGTCATAAATTAATATTAAAGTCAGTGATGGGACCTGAACCTTGATCTGCTGGCTTCCCAGGTGAGTGTTCTGCACTTGAGGTAATAGAGTAATTAGACAGCTTTTCCTCTGAAGGATAATTGCTAATACATGTTAGCTGTTGGAGCGAAGCCCTCCTGAGGAGCAGATATGGGTTTCCTTTTTCATTAAAGAAGAAACTTAACTTTTTCAGTGGTTAACCTTCAGCATATTAAAATCTTTAGCGCCAGAAGTGTTCCTCGGAGTAACAAACAATTAAAGGTAGCAGAGAAGTGGGAAAGTAAGACCATGTTTCTGAGACAAACCCACAGTGACAATTAACTGAAAGCTGCCCTACCAACCATTCTCTTCAGTCAGGACTGACAGCCATCATACAGCCAGTGTGGTTGTTGATAAAAGTAATAAATCCCCGTGATCCACAAGAAGCACAAACAGCCTATACCCCACCTCTGTTAAATAGATCAGATGCATAAGTGTCATTTGAGCTAACTCTATATTAAGCTGAGATTGCCCTGACCCATACAAAGACAGAAATACTGTATCACATATTCTGAGTCTTAAAAACTAGAGAGGCTCAGAAATTCGGACAGATGAAAGAGAATTGTACATCTCGTGAATACAAAATCTAATACCATGTGACAAGCTCAGTTTGGTCTGCTGAAGTGTGCATAAGTTTTCCTATTGACATGAATTAAACCAGGTTTAGGGTCTAAATCATTTAGGTCTGATCCCATCTTCCCTTGCATCTTCTGTGATCATTAGCCTTTTAAAAATTCAGTGCACAGTGGGTGTGAAATGCTGCTAATCTAGTGAGTCTCAGAATACAAATAAAAAGATTTTACTTTTGATTTAGGTATTTTTTACTTCCAGAAATATTTTTACTTTAAGAAGCACAACATAAAATATGTATCAGTATATTACAGGTGAGTGCATAATATTGCTTGACAGATTCTATGGATTTCATCCATCAGGTAACTTTGAATTAGAGTAAGAAAAATCTCTTTGACTGGATTTCAGTGCTAATGTGAGATAGATCTGAGCAACAGAGCATCCTTTCCTTAATTCCAATATTGGGTATTTTAGTTTTACCTTCTGTCAAAAGTTTTCTGTAGCATCTCTTTCCTTCCTTCTACATCTTTCCAGGCTACACTTGCATTTCCTGAAATTCAGCAATTCCTGTCAATCACAAAGAGCTAAGGCCACTTCCAGAAAATCTGAACTATCAGCATGGCAGCATTAGTGCTGCAGGGACAAGTGGCATGTCAGCAGCAGTGGATGGAGCCATTTACAAATTACATTACAGGAAAAAAAAAGAGAGAGGGTATGATTACTGACCCCTGGAAACAGAGTGAAAACCCATTATAGCGTTTTTGGTTATCATCCCAGACTGCACAGTAGTTTTGACACTATAAAATAATAAAGCACCAATTTGTTTTCAGGCCCCACTTCCCCATTGCACTACTTTTCAGTCAGCACCAACTGTGCTGGTCACTGTCTTCTGCAAGAGATAGTAAGTCAAGGTCCTCTCCATAAGGGCTTACTGAGGGCTGCTCTTGGCTTTTTGCACATTTGGAAACATTCACTTTTGCACGTTCTATTTAAAATTCTGTTTGAATGCTATATATGCTTCTCACTCAACTTAGACTTTCCAAATAGATGGGTGGTTTTCTTGAATTTCTTTGCATAAATAAATACCCATACATAAAGAATCGTGATGTGTCATTCTAATATCAAAAGACATGATTCACTTTTTCTATTTTTGTTCTTCCTCTATGGACCTGCTACCACACATCCTCACAGATAATCCCTTGATATTCGTGTACCTACTTGGAGAGCAGGTACCTTGCAGTACGAGTGTGAGGTAAGGCCGTGCCACTGCACTGTTACAGGTGGGAATTAGAGACACAAAAACACAAAGTCCCACATCTTCAAAATTATTTATACACCTGTCTTCACAGATCTGAAATACATTAATGGATTTCAAAACAGTGCATCCATAATGAAAGAGAAAAATCAACCAGACATCCTGAAATCTCAGTTTAGTGCTACTTCCTGTTCCCAAATGCAGCCGGTTTGTACATGTTAAATGCTCTGGTACTGTGCAGGACCTCTGCGCCCCACATGTGCAAGCACTCAGACTTTGCCACAGCAAGGGGATGAAGAGTTTTGTGCATTAAACACTGCAGAGATGATGATTTCCATTGTAACATAAATCAAGCAAAGGAGAGCAGCAGTGAGAACTCTTGCTCTGCCACCTTACTGCCAGTGGAGCTCAGGAAGGACAATTAATGGAGGCCTTGTGTCTGCATATTCATCAGTCCTTTTGCTGAGGCTGCCAACATGAATAACTGTGAAAGCCACTCATGGTGCTGGCTGACAACTGTCCTCCGAGAGCCCGGTCAAGAGCACTGTGACCTACAAAACTTCATTGTACAGATGGGAGATTTTGGGTCCAGTTCGAGCCTTGAGAACTAAATTGGCTTAAACTGAAATTCAGCTTTGGGGTTGGATTGGCTGTGGTTGTTACAGCTACAGTGGGAAGGCTCTGTGGAATGTGAGCTGCCCCTGTGCAGCACAGTTTTATTCAATGTGTGAATGTTTTGGAGTGGGAAAGTATTTAATAAATTCTGCATCTTTGTTGGCAGGTTACAATTCTGTAATTTATTCACCCCTGCTTTATCTGCCAAACTCTCTCCAATTTTTAGTCTATTAATTGAGCACCAACAGTGTACATTATGAGTTTCTGATATTCATCCTATTGTTTCTGATTCTCCTCTGGGTGAGGAGAGTTCTTGGCAGCCAGTTTCCATTGTGGCCACTCAGACTTCCAAGTTCCACATTAACTTTCTAATGAGCATTCTCTAATAGTCACTTAAAATTTACTGTTTCGGCAACATTACTGCCATTAAATTTACTTGCCTGAATATTCACAGAGCCAGCCCAGACAATATAAATCTAATAAGTTACTGGATATGAGGTTAAAATGTTATTAATCTAACAATATTTTGTTATCCGAATATGATGGATTATATTTCAGTCTGACTTTCCCGATGTTGTGAGGTACTGATAAAATTTTGGTTTGGCAGTCAGTATTTTCAAGGATTTGCATTAACTATCCTTAATGCTCCAACTGACATGCACACTATGGTTTTACTAGAGGTAATATTCATTAATCTGAATCTAAAGTAACTATTGGTTATCATATTAAAAATCACAACAGTTACATTGACATGTTTCTTCTTAAACCTGAAATTTGTTTATACATATTATCAGAATTAAATTTCTCAAGCATTTAAGATTAAAAAAAATAAAATCTAAATAACATAATTTGTTTGGGTTTGCCATGATTTGCTTCACCCATGTGCATTTTCTGACTGCATTACTAAGCATCCTGTTTGGCTGACATGTCAATCTACCTGGCACAGAAAAAGGTTTTTGTTTGGCTTTATTTCAGAATTGCTGTAAACACCATATTCATCTATTTCTTCATATCTATTTACACAAATTCAGTATTTATTGAAGGAGTAAACTGTATTATGATGCTGCCCTAAGAGTTTGCTTTTAAATTTATCTGTCTTTTAAAATCCAAAAGATACATTGGTAGAGAAGATATAATCCCTGTGCCATAATGACTATTCAGTAGTAAGAGACAATTACTGAGTGGAATTTAGTGGGGAGTTCAGGATGTCAGCATGACAAGATGAAACAGAATAGATTCTGCAGAAAGTCAGGAGCTCTGTATCTGCTTTGTGGTCATTCCATTCATCTGAAATTGCAGAGCAAACAGATCCATGAGTGAGGAGAACAGACGTCCTTTAGGTTTTTTTGGTAGTTATTGAGTAGTGAGCTCTCCTGTGTGGATGTGGAGATTATGGGTGGTAGTTTTTCTAATTCTTATCTGATTGATTATACAGTAGAAATGAGCCTTTGAGGTACCCGGTTCCCATACGGTTTTGTTGGCTTTGAAAAGGAAAAAACCCAAACCGAAACCACCAGTGTTTTGTACTTACTGTGACTTTCTGAATATTATTATTCTTCTAGGATTGTTCTGTTTGTACATGATTTCACATTTCCCCAAATTTCCTTTGCTGCATTTAAATGTTACTGTAAATCCTTTCACCCATTTGCAGCTTGGCAAATCAGCTTTTTGTTTAACCCTTTGTGACAAACACATTTTAAAAACACTTTTCTTCCTTCATCTTACTTTCTAAGTTATCGAACAAGACCCTCGGGATCATTAAAGATACAAGGGAATATTTCACACAAGGAGCCAAATGCCCTGATCACATTCAGGGCTGAATAATTGCATTTCATGCATAGTGCATGAACACGTGGAAGAATCTCCTCTTTGCACTGTCAGCTAGACACGGCACCATGGATCAAACTGTTATTTTTCAGATTGCTGGGAATGCTTTATGGAGAGAAATATATATCTGCCAGCAAAGCATTTCCCAAATGAAGACAGAGCATAAAACCACCTCGCAAGAAACACAGAGTGGTAATGGTGACATTTTGCAGCATAACTGCATTTGCCAGCACAGTAATAAGAGGTAAAGAGCGAGGGTTTCATGTGCGTGCAGCATCCGGGGAAGTTGAGAGCATCAGCACACTGCCTGTGCTGCTAAAGTACACCTGAGGTCTCAGCAGTGGCAGGAAGGATTTCATCCTGACACGCTGGATGGCTCCTGGATTCCCCATTCCACAGAGGCAATTGGGAGAATGCCCTTGACTCATCAGTCCCACCAGTGTTGCCGCAAACAAGCAGTAGAAGATGCTTTTAGTCCGTGCTGCTCTTCTCTCCTTTTTTTCCCCAAGCATTTGTCTCTTCTCTTCAAGGAAACAACACTGACTTCCAACAGGAACAGCATTTATGAACCACCCTCAAGTTATTTTTACTTTTTCCCCCCAGAAAAGAGCAAATAAGACCATCACTGATACAACTAAAAAATGAGTTAAAAGGTGTGGGTTTTTAAAAATAAAATCTGCTGTTTAAAGGGAAAGGGAATAAGAGACCTTGCTACAATGAATGTTTTACTTTATACATCAAATGCTTTAAACCACTTAGCCTTTTTTCCTGCAACTTTAAAGAAAGGTTAGAAATATTTCTAGAGGTGATTGCTTGCCATGGCAGTAAGTGGGTCAAAGTCTTTATACTTGAAAAATCTGGATCTTTTCTCATTATTTAACTCCAAGCAGTGGCAAACCAGGGCTTTGTGTACTTATTTTGTAAATATTAATGTAATAGCCCTCATAGAACCCAAACTTTTTTTCTTTACTTTAAAAAAAAAAAAAAGGCATTTATTTACCTTGGAGGAACACAGCATGGTATTCACAAACTTGTGATATCAAAGTTTAAATTTTTGCCATACTTGGTAAGAGAGGCAGAAAAGCTATGCCAAAGGATACTCATGTTAGGAAAACAACAATTTATGTAAATCTAGCTGTCGGGGGATAACAGGTTTGTTTTCACAGTCTGGAGACTGGAAATGTTGGCTGTCAAAGGGCTAAGTTCACTTCAGAAAGTAAAACGAAGTCTGGAACTGTTCACACAAAATCAGAAGTCAGCTGATAGCTCAATAGAGGAGATTTTCCTGTTTCTTGTCTCGTCATCCCACCCTGATTCATCTGAGCTTCTTTTTCATTTATGAGAAAATTTCAAGACATCTGTCTGATAACAGAAAATGTATAAAATCCCTGGATCTGACTATTAACAGACCCCAATGTAGAAAATTCCCCCCCCGCCCCTCTGCCCCGATAACTTGTCAGAGCTCTATAGCTGTCCTTGCTTATTTAATCTTTTCCCACATGGGTATTTTCTGTTGTGTTCTTTTTTGATTTCCTAGCAATTGCTAATGTTCTACTTAGTGTTTTGGCAGCAAATCAACACTAACCTGATGTCTTAAGAGAACAATTTACAATGACTTTAAGATGTCTTTTGTGAGTGGCAATATTTAATTTGAAGCCCATAATGATATAAGTAAAGTTAGAATTACTTTCCTTTCTATAAACAATACTTTGAATTAATTATCCAATAACTCAATATTAAGTGATCCTCCTGTAACTTTTCCATGTCTGCAAAAGATTAAACTGTCCTACATAAATTTACATCAAGCAAACTTTCTCAGAGAAACTCTCTTTAAATACATAGCACAAAGTTTAGCACAGAGCCCTACGAGACCTCATTAATAACCTCCTTCCAGCATGAAAATTTAGCATTTATGCCCATCTTTTGTTTCCATTTTTTAACCAGTTGTTAGTTCACAGAAGAAACTTGCCCCTCCCTGACAAAGCCTTTGGAAATTGAGGTTTGTTATTAGCCTTATCCACAGAGCATGAGCGCTGCTGGAACCTGTGCATGTGTTCAGTCCCTAGGAGTGGATATAGCAGGTCCCACGTGCTGTCATGAAAAGGATGTCATACACCCCAAATTCACACCTCTGCATGGGATTTAGAGATGAGGAGGAAATTGCTGAGCTGTGGCAAACACACACATTTGTATCCATCATCCTTTCAGCTCGGCCAACTTTCACTCATGGAGTAGCCCAATTCAAAAAATGGAGAGGATAGATAGGCTTTGGTTGTCTTCCCACAGGTTGCTTCACATCAAGAGGTGGTACAGAGATGTTTGGAGAGCATCTGAGTCTGTAAGAGTTTCTGGCTGTTGGTTGGTACAACAGGACTGTAGTCCTTTATGTCTCCTGCTGCTGCTCCAGTCCCAGGGAGTTGGGAAACACTGTGCCCTGGTGACAGGGGCTGCCAAGTGTGATGCTGCTGGAGCAGGCCCTGCTTCTCCACTTTCTTCTTCGTGGGTGTGAGGTGCTACTTGGACCCAGCAACATGAACCGATGCTTCCTCAAGCAAAGAGTAGAAGCCAGTGTTTGATGCAGTGAGACCGTATGTCTGTGAGCTGTGGTTCTTCCTCAGATAATGTCTCTATCCACTTTAGTACAGTGGTAAGTGTCCCCACCTGGCGTGTGGGAGACCTGGGTTCGATTCCTGCCAGGGACACAATGTTAAGAGTTGGACTCGATGATCCTTGTGGGTCCCTTCCAACTCAGAATATTCTGTGATCTCCCTGACCAGTTTTGACCATGCTTTTCATCTGGATAGAGGAAAGAGACCTTATGCCCTATGAAAAGGGAGACAGGAGAGTTCATCTCTGTCAGAGGCAGCTGCCTTCAAATGGATACCTGGCTAAGTTTTCACTTTGGTGACTGACCCAGACTCTGGACAGCTGGGGGGAGGGAGGGAGGGTGCTGTGAGGAGCACACAGGAGAGGGAGAGACTTAGAAGGGGAACACTGGGGACATGAGCAGGTCCCTCAGGGAAGTGTGGGGTGGACAGGGCACTGTTGGAAGGAACTGGAAAAGGAGATTGCAACACAAAGCAAATGCACACATTAAAAGTGTTGGAAATAGAGACATGCAGGGGATTTAAGATGCGAGAAAAGTGTAGGAAACCATCTGCTGCTCACAAGGAAAAATCATTTCTAATAAGGTCTCCTTGTTAACAGTCTTCTCAGACATCAGACATTTTCAAAGAACTAATGGTCTCTTCATCTACTGCAGATGATTCTTTTTTATGCAGCTGATTGTTAATTCCTACAACCCTTGTAATTCCAGATTCTGAATTAATCTCCATTCACTTTCAGGATCTAACTATCCTATTACTCCTTGAAGTCACTCATTAAATTCACCCTATCTTATTCAACAAGCATACTGAAATCCTGATGGACACTTTTGTTACTTCTTAGTTGAAGTACTTTAACACTCTTGATTTGCCTTAGCCTTCCTAATTTCTGTGTGAACTATTTTGCAATGATCTAGAATACAGCACGTTCCGCTCCTTGAACTCACTCCTTCTCTAACTCTTTGATACTGTGTCTTAGACTAGATATAAAAAGCTAACCTTAGCCTCAGTGCAAAGCAATGATGCCACTGAAAATACTTCCCTCCCCATTTATCTCATGGTCATCATCGAAGCCACTGGTAAAATCAGGCTGCCTACTAAAGGCTGTAAAGCAAAGAAAGATCTGGCCAAATTCAAAGCATTCAATGGTTACTTTTTCCTCATCGATTACCGGTTGTGAGTCTTGCAAATGGATTTGCATCACACCATAGACGGCTGATTTCCAGCAGAAATTATAACTGTAATAACCATAAAAGAATGTGCTCCATACTGAACTTTCTTTATAGCATTCATTATGTGTATAATTACAAATAATGGTATATATTAAAAAATAATAAGTAGAAGAATGAACATTGTTTCTCTAAAAGTAAAGATACCTCATATTCCCAGATTTTCTGCATTACTTTGATACAGAACTGTAGATTCTAGATTTACTAGACCACAGGAGAAAGCTAACTGCTGATTAATGTTATCAATACTGAAAACATTATCTGGAGATATTTTAAGGAAAAGCCAAATGTTTGATTGTTGCAGCTGAGAGATCAGGCAAATAGCTGGGCACATATATCACCGCTGACTTTTAGCAGAATTACCAGGACTCCAGCCAGACTCAGAGACACATCTACTTTTAATTTTAGGACCAGTCTATTACTGAGCCATGCACTGCAAATCCCTATACCATCAGAAAAAGCTGATTTTCTCCTGCCACCACGTACCTGCCCCTGCAAGGCAGAGCAACGACAAAAGAGGACTCTGCCTCCTCTACACCTCCCAGTGCTCATTCCACCTGAGTTCAGTCCCTCGGAAGCTCCCCAAGGGCTCCAAAGCTCAGACACAGAGCTGTGACACAGGATCTTCACTCACACTTGCCACAGGAGGGTGTGCTGCCACAGCTTCACGTGGGCTTGCACAAAAAAAAGCAGTTATATGTACTACCTGCATGAGGAATCCATTTCAAACTCTACTCCTTGGGTGGTTTTGCATCTAAATGTGACATACTCTCAACAGAAGGCAACTTAATAGCTTTGCATTTGTACAGGTGGGTTATAAAACAGATATGTCTCTCCTCCAGCAAGCAGTTATTAAAGAGAACAGGTAATACACTAACGCACGATCAAGCCCACGGCCTGAAAATGTGGGACAATTAAGATATTTTATTGCATGCCCTTCTTTGTTTAATTCCAGTATAGTTACAAAGTTATAATCTGAAGTTCCCTAAAACCCAAAACAAAATTTGCATGCTGTTCACCTGAATAAAAATATGTTCTTCTCTGATTCCTTTAAATATCTTGAAAAAGAAACCAACTAAACCCAGGGTTTTACCCCACAATAGCTAACTCCAATATTTTACTTTTCACTAAGTGGCTAGAGCAGCAGAGGGCAATCTTCAGATAACAAATGTAAAAATATTACTATCTTAGTAAGAGACAGGAGAAAAAGACATATGCATATGTAGATTCTGTTCTCTTCAGTTATTCCTTGCCTTTCAGCTGACTAAAAGTACCTGCAGGAAAGGCTGAAGTGGGAAGGACAAGAATGAGCCGGGGTCAAGGCAGTTTGATGACTGATGTTCGTATCCATTTCTGCTGCTATGTGGGAGAAGAGAAAAAATATTCCCATTTTAGTTTTAAAACCTAAAGCCAATGCAGTTTAATTTATTTAATGATAAAACTAATCACAGCAGAAAAGATTTATTTTTTAAGTACTTTGAAACATAAAAAGGTCTTTGGCAAGCTTCAGAACAATTGTATAACATGTCTGGGTTTTTTTACTTCTCCCTACTATCATATACAGATATATGCACAGGAAACAGTTCCTGTATTTTGAGAAAGACTTCAAAATAAGGAGACAAAAGTGTTGGCAAAATCTATGCCATAACAGATGAGTAAAAAACAGCTCTGACTCTCTCAGAACTGCTAAGTATGTACCATTTTTTATAATATTCCGATATTATGTACATATCTAGTAAAGATTTTTGAGATCATGTTGCCTTCAAGAATCTTGGACCATACAAGGCTAAGGAGGTTTTACCATCCTGAAATCCGAAAACAGACGGACTGACCCATCTGACCCATGCAGCACAACAGCTTCACGATCCATACTAGTTGATATTTCTTGATTTTTTTTTATTAACAATCCACCTGATTTCACTCAATACTGAACAAGTCTATGAAACATCATTATCCCACAGGCTCCAAGTGAAAACAGTATGATTCAAAAAAACCCAACAGCCTGTTAACTTGGCCATCAGCCTTTGTTGAGCAAAGTTTGAGGAGAAAAGCTGGGCCACACATGCAATTTAAATAAGACCAAAACTGTAAAGTTCTTTAAACCAATGTAATAAAACCTGCAAAAGTAATTTTTAAAGATAGAGGGATTAGAAAGTATAGGATAGTAGGTATACTCCAAGTCAGAGGTCCATCAGCATAGTCAATGTCATACTGAAACCCCCAGTAAAAAAGAAACTCTCTGAATAAGCAGAAAAAAAAGTCACAGAAAATATTTTAGACATAACAGCCTTGAAAGCATGCTAAAATATTCTGATTCCTTGGTTGGAAAGGTGATGTGCAGACAATGCAGAAAAAATTTTGAATTTAGAGCTCCCTATGCTTTCAGGGTTGAGATAACATAGCCCCAGGATCACAGCTGCTGCTCAGAGCCTAGTCAGAAGATGTCTTCCTTTTAGCTTTACAAATCAATCTAGTTGAGGCTTTCCTGCTCTGACACAGTATTCTAACCTCAGAGGGGGAATTTTGTATTTGGGTGAGAGATGGAGGGTAACAGATTTGCTGAACATTCTGCATAGCAAAAGAGGAGACCTGGCTGCTTTTGGATTGCGCTTCCTGAAGCTGAACAGGTTTCTGTTAAAATAAATGGCAAACCTAGCAAAGGGAGCTGGCACAACAGAGAGACACCTTGAGTTGTCAGAGCAGAGGAGAGAACATGACCTTGTTCTGCTGTTACTTTAGCAACCCACCGCAGATCATCTGGAACTTCCCTTCTCATTTACAATGACTGCAAATCAAGCGATCCACCAAAGCAAGGCTTTTCTGCAGTAACCCAAACCCTTGCAATGCCTGTCCTTGCATGTCCTACCATGTTTTAAATATATTTGTGTCCCATGATCTTCCTAACGCATCATCCTAACACTTCACACTGCATGAAATGTATGAGGATAAAGAACCATCAAGAAGATAAAAAGAATTTATATTTATTCTTGGGTTTGCATCTGTAGAAGAACTTTCATTCAACATATTTCTAGTTAATTGATGCTCTAACATCAGTTTGGACTGTTCCAGAAATGGTACCTGCTCCGGTGCCTGTAGTACCTCCTGCTCCTCACCCTTCCCCTTGTCTCACCTGGTGCTCCCAGGGCTGTTTAAAACACTTTTTCCTCACTTTGCCAAGCAGGGTTTTACCCCTTCTTAAATCTGTATGGCCTGTACAGATGCAGGAGGCATCACAATGCTGAACACTAGTGCTCATTAATCAATAGTATGAAACAAGTTCTGCCTCAGCATGGACTGGAATGACAAAGGCCCACACAGCCAGGTGCCATCATTCGGTTGGCAATTGTGATTTCAAAGTACCCAATATCACACAGTTCATTCCATGTAGTTGAAAAATAGCACATGAAGCTAGTCAAAGATTCAGCAAACATCCACGATAATTCCAAGATAGGTATTCAATTATAGAAGACTTTACACATGCTTTATCACAATCAACATATGCACCAAGCATGCCTAGTACCATGGAAGAGAATAACCAACCATTTCCAATAAATTCAGCTGTAATGTGAAATATGTCAGGTTATCTCACAACAATGATAAGTAAGCTTTCACCAATCCAGATGTAAAGTTATAACCTGACTGGCATTTATCAAGTTTGTTTGCATACTCGCACAAAACAAATTTTCTTTTCCTTTAAAGTTCAAGGAAGAAGAATTGGGTGGAAGAAGGCAACGAGCAGCAACCTGACATCACACACACGTCAAGAAACCTGGGCAGCAGGTTTGTAACTGGTGTTCAGAGTAAGAGTAAATGAATGGCCAAGCTACAGTCAATATTTTCATTGTAAGGAATGGATTTGAGGTTTCAGGGGGGAGAATTAAGGTCAGGGAATGTTGGCATTAAAGAAAACCTTACCCTTGTTTATGAGCAGAAAAGGGATTGGTGAAAATGTGTATTTCAGTCTCAGTGCAGAACTAGGCAAACTCAGGGGGACATTTTAAGACCTGAGTTCTGTGGATATTAGCAGAGTCAGATAGACAGAAAACACTGTGGAGGATTTAAAAGTATGAAAAGCATAAGGATTATATAGACTTGAACTGTGAATGAGGTTGAAGTGCATTGAAGAAAGCAATAAAGACCAGTGAACCAGAAACGCCCTGCTCACTTATGATAAAATATCTAGTTAATACCAAAGAAAAGCTTCAAATAGACTTGTCGGATTCTTTAAAAAGTCACTATAAAATAATGCCAGTATTCTTTGTATAAATACTTTCACAAATAAAGACTCTCTTTTAGAAAGAAGATTGAACTTGGTAAGTAAGCAGCTTAAGCAGTAAGGAAAAGCATATTAAAATTATTTCTTAACTTGCAGAAACGTTGAATAACGGTCCATGGCCATGTTCTGTAATGGCAACAGACGATACACGGTTCCCACAGTAATGTAGCGTCCCACATTTTAAATAAGAAACACTCACCAAATGTTAGTTTAATCCAAAATGGCAATACAAAACAGGTAATGAACACAAGCACACCAACTACTTACTCTTTGATCGCTTCTGATTTGCTCTTTTTCTTGAGAAGTGAGGAATTCACCAACTAAACTACTCTCTGCATTACTTCACAGAATCACAGAATCACAGAATATTATGAGTTGGAAGGGACCCACAAGGATCATCTANTTTCACACTTTTAGTGAAAAAAGTTAGCTCAGATTTACTGGATTAAATTGCTTTGACTTACCAAAATAAGTAATGAAAAGCCTGAAATACTTTCATCTTAATTAGCTCATATTTCATTTCAACAAAGTCACACTCGCCGTTTTTCAGAGGAGGAAATCAGTAGACACTGTGAATTCCAGAAGTGCCTTGTTTTGTCTATGGGGGATCTCACCAGAATTATAAGACTCGAGTGAACTATGATAAGAAATAAAAACAAATTCTAGCATAAGAAGCATTATAGTCACCAAGGCAAAACTCAGCACTTCTCCATCTGTTCCCAATTCAAAATGTGTTCCTCATCAATTTTGAATGTGAGACTTCTTTTGCGAAATCAGGCACTCTCATACTGTTGGGTGAGGGTTTTGTTTTCCCTTCTCAGCTACAGAAGCTAGAAATGTAACCTGCAGGACTCCTGTTCTAGGTAGGCTACACAAGGCAGAGCTGATGGAATTCAGTGAGTAGAATCTTATCCTCTTAAAGTTTTGGGCACGGTAGATACACAGGGAAAAGTGCAGGGAGAGAGATAACAACTAAACTCACAGATGCTGAATCCTTCCACCCCCAGTCAGTTCTAGATCAGTCTCCTATTGCCACCACCTCATTGTCTGTGCCTCCTCATTTGCAAACCCCATTAGCAACACATTAGAAACGCTTCAGATGCGACACACAAACTTCTGGGAGAGGGAATTGAGGAATCTGTATCAGTTCTAAGTCAGAAACCTGGAAATACTTTAAAACGTTGTTCAGAGGACATCCTGATCATTATGTGAAAAATAAAAATCACTGTTTTTGGCAAACAGAGTGAAGAAAATGATACACCCTTTTAGGGTTTAAAGGTTAAAAGAAAAGGAATTGCTGTCTGGGTCAATTCCCCATTTATACTTGGATTTGCAGTAATAACAGAAGGAAGTTATAGCTTTTACTTAGTGCCTTCAGGAAGGACTGAGTTTATTTAAAGGCAGTCAGTGTCTTCTTACAATAATGAAAAGGATCTTTCTTTCTACCCTGCTGTTGGCACCAACAGCTCCTAAATAATTCTGACAGTTTCTTCTCTATTTAAAACAAGGAGAAAAAAAAAAAGCAGATTCGTTATTCACTTATTACATTAGAACAAACACCAGTTCTCTCATCTTATGTCACACCTAGTTCAGTCTAAAACAAAATCACATATTTGGAACAGACTCAGTCTTTCCCAGAAAAATTCACAGCAAGATTCTGCCTTAGTTCCATTGCAGCAGCCACAGAGCAGCATCACTCACAGCCCTTATCTGGGAACACAGTGTCATTTAAGGCCCAAATACTACCTGGAAACACAGTTAAAAAGATGAAAATGTTGTGACCTACACTTATTCAAGGAAACTCCATCTGCAATTACAGACAGAAAGTCAGTCTGTAATACCTCTGCCTGAAAATGTGTGATAGGGTTACGTTGGATAAGATTGTGATGGAAAAAAAGGGTAGAAATAAGGCTAAATGTAAATGACTGTCATACTTCTGGTATAGCTTTGAGTTATGGTCCTTGAACACAGGGAAAAAGTTGAATTCTTAGTGAAAATACTATCTCAAAAGTTGAAGACTCGATTATACTGTTATACTTTACACCTCTTTTTCCCCCCACCAACATCAGCTTTATAGGCAATAAAACTCACCTCAGGGGAGTAGATCATAGCACATTTAGGAAGAAAAATACTATTTAAAGGAAAAAAAATCTGCACAAAACAAATACAAGCAGGTTTCTGGCCCAATACATAAAAATAAACGGTCACCAAAGTAATTAAAGATGCTGTGCTTTATTTTCTGCCATTTTCTGCTATTCTTCCTTTCCAAAACAATTCAAGTAGGATTAATTCAGTCAAAATTTGTATTCAAAACATTTAGCCTGACACAGTATACAAATATACATATATATACAAATAAATATCAAAAGGGGAAGAAACTTTTGAGAGTGTTCATGGAATTCCAGTTGCCATGGGAACTCTAGAGCTGCTCTTCCAAGTCGGTACATTGATCTGGTTTTGACCCTGGTACATGGAAGGGCAGCGACTGCTCTGAGGCCAAGGAAAAGGAAACTTAGCAAATCTTTCAGAAATACTCATATAAACCAATTCAAAAGGGTGTTGGTTAAAAAGCACATGTGAGAGTGTATCAAACTCTTTCCTTCTCAGAGCAGTATGAACATCCAAAACTCTTGCTCTCCTCTCATTGCAGCCCCATTCCTGCATCCCTTACTGACCTGGATTTCTGTATCCTTTACCTTTCTGGGAGTATTAATATGAAAATTATTATACACTGAGGAAGATGATTTTTGTAAGAAAACGTACTTGTCAGTGCTGTTTTCTGTCAACAGCTCTCAGGGAACTAACACGTAACCAGGCAAATTAATACAGGTCTGAACCACTAAAAGAGGCCACATTTTCTCTTGCTTTCTGTCAGTGAATTCTAGAGTACATTCTGTCACCTTTAAAGATACTTAGAAGCATCATTTGTGTTGGTAAAAGCCTCATGTCTACTTGGGTGTGCTGAGTTGACCACATCCTCCCCCTCCTTCTCTACTGATCTTTGTCCAGCAACAGTTTTTTCCCCCTCTTCTTAAATCTCATCCCAGAGCATTACTGTCACTGCTTGGCTCAACCTTGGCCAGTGATTCACAACCTCATCCCTGGAGCAGTTTCTGAAAAGATAAGAACTCTAGCACTCAGTTGAGTAAAAGAGGGGTTAAAAGGAAATCTTGAACAGTTGAGAACATAATCGTCATGCTTTTGCAACACAACCTCTCAGTGGGTACGGAAGAGCAACTTTTTTGTGTAGACAGGCTGTGTCATAATTATCCTATTCAGGGTTTCTTATAGTGCCTTCCAAGTACCTCATCTCAGCCTCATTTGATAAAAGAGTTCCAGGCTAGCTCAATATGGCAATTTTCATTACCTGTGGTAATTTTGAGAAATTTTGTGAAGGTGGATTTAATTTCATATTGGTTGTGAGTTAGACTGTGTACAGGTTTTTCAAAATCTGTTGTTACCTATAAAGAAAATGCATATTTTTATTAACATACATACTTTCTTTCAGTTTATTTCCTCAAATTTAATAAAGCCTTCTAGCTATCAGGGTAATTCAGTCTCAAATCTCCACTTTCCAGCTTGGTTTTCATTATTTCACATGATTCTTTTACCCGTATTATAGAACCTGGCTATATTCCCAACTCATAAAGTGACCCGGATTCTCCAGGAGATATTTTTTAACATTGATTTTTCTTTCTTCATAATGTTAATGACATGAATGTTCCTGTCTTTACTTTCTGTACTTCCGCAACTTTTATTATTTTCATAATCCCACACTAACACTATTTTTTTCCCTTCACTTACATGCATTTCATTTTCCTCTCCCCACCCCTTAGACATTTAGGAGATATGTCTCTATTGAATTTTGGAGTTTATCTGCTTTTAAAATAATCCAAAGAAAAACAGCAAACGGTAAAATTTCACAATAAATTCTTACTTTACAATCTCAAATCTTATTCATTTGACCAAAGATTCCCCTCCGAATATATTCCAAAAGTTATTTATCTGAAACACTTTTCATCTATAGCACTATCAGCATTGAGAAATCATGGGTTTGGGGATGTCATACCCACTCACTGGTTAGTGGCATTTATGAGATTAGCAATACTTTTCAAGCATGACTTTAGAAGTCCAAGTCTTAGAGGTTGAAATATTTTCACTCCAGTGTATAGTTTTCCTCTTGAATATGATTATCTATACATGAAAAATAAAATATTGTTACTTTTTCTTTATATAGCCTCATATTTCTTTCTTGAAAGTATTACTGTGGAGGTTTTTTAATCCACACTTTTTTAAATTGTTGAGATCTTTTCACGTACTATGTCAATTTTTGTGAAATAATCATTAACATAGAAAAACTTATCATTCAGTTTTCATTTAGGGATTCAGATTTTCACTTTAATTCCTAATACATTCCTCTATCAAGTCACCCCCAATTCTGATTTAGATGGTTTCTCTGTTCCTTCCCTAGATGAGGGACAGTAATTTGTCCATGGCCTCGCTGTTTATTTCCCACCATGGAATGGTGCTGGTCATTCCAAACAGTTCCTTGACAGACAGAATTTCCACTGCCTGTTTCAGATCCTTGATATCCACAGCTGGTCCTTTGCCATTCACCTCTTTTACTATCTGCTTTCTCAACGGGACATTAGGTAACCACAAACGAGTGTCTCCAAAATTCAAGGCCTCCATTTAGTAAATCAAAACTTCTTGATTCTGAACTTCTAACCCTTCCTTAAAAAGGATAGAACTTTTCAAATCCTCTAAAGCCTATTTCACCTTTCTTTACAAAAGATTCTCTCCTTACTTAAGAAAAAAATGATGACAAAATATCATCTCTGTTAAATTACTTTTTCAATAGTAGATGATTTATAGTTGATTAGGTAATTAAATCAAATACAAGTGGCTGAAAGTAAATCTATTTTTATCATCCCTGTAAATTAAAAGTTCCGCATCATAAAAAATCATGACCATCTTGAAAATGACTAGTCAAGTGCTTTTTATAGGCAAGCAGGATTTATTGTCAATTAACGTATTGAACTGGATAGTCAGCATAACCCTGTGCTCAAGACTTTTTAAATTATTGGCTTCCGCTATCAAGCTGCTCCATATCACAGTAATGAAATGTATCTAGCTATTCACATATTGAACAATTCCTTAGGTTGGGTTTATATCTCACTATAACAACATTTCATTTTATTATTATCTCCGATCCCCTGTAATGAATACAAATACATTCCTTTTTTCCATCATGGGTTTATCAATTTTCATTGATTTGCCTGTAATGAATGCAGACAGGACTTGGAGAGAAAAATTTAAAGAGATCATATCCATTAAAATATCTGTAAATTCAGAAGTTTTCCACTTGCAGTCTCATCAATTAAAAGAGATCATTTAGAAGAACAATTAAAAGAAAATATTGGTTTCAGTCTTAAAACTTAAAAATCTGTAAAAAGGAATTTGAGGCCCCATATTTTTTACAAAATATTTGGTTTTGCAGTTTTCTTTCCATAGGCATAAAGGAAGAAAAAAAAAGTCTCTTTATAACTTAGAATTTCAAATAGATTAATTTCTCATACTGCATCACGTTTTTCTTTTTCAATAAAGGTCAATTTAGCCAATGAAAATGCAGGTTTTGCATACGTGGGATTTGCTGGACACAGAATATGTTTGAATGTTACTTATGCCAGCAGCTCCATTTCCTATTGGGAAGTCCCCCATCCCCAAACCAATGCTTCCTAAGGAAAGTGCTCCTACTGGTGGAGTGTTCACTGCAGAGCAGAGACCTCAGCACAACCCATGGGTTTTGACAGTTGGGGTACTGACACCTAAAATAATTTTCTTAATCCTGAAACGTAAATAAAAACACATTGGTTGAAGACAAGTACAGACATCTTGAAACTCACATTCCAACTGTTACAAACTTTCATATTGAAACACAAACTTTTAAATGAAATTACAAACTGTTCTCAGTTGTGACATTTTATTGCACTATAACATTTGCATCTGCTTGTGTTCTGCAATTATAACATTATGTGACAATGTAATCTGATATGAAATGAAGTGATACAATAACATCCTGGCTTTCATTCAGACACCAAAAAAAAAGCCCGTGGAATGTATCATGTCCAGTCTACCCAGGAAAACTATACCAACAGCACAATCTGACCTACTGTGTATCTGTTGTGTGGCAGAACAGGATCTTCACGAAGAAAAATAAAGAATCATTAGGCAGAAAACAGCTATTCTACTTTGTACACACATTTTATTAGGTAGAAGACTTGTTAGAAACAGATGCACAGATAAGTTTTGGTGGGTTTTTTAAATGAGGAAATGCACTTTAATTATCTAGAAGAATCCTATATATTTTAATGCCTCAGGAGATCATAACTGAGCACTATAATCAGATTTTCAAATGAGATAGATAATATGACCAATAGCAAAAACACATTTGGAGGGAAAAATCCCAACTGTTGGACATGGCACCAGAAGGATCCTCAACAGGGATGTGGGAAGTCCATTCAGGAGATTCCAGATTTTCTGTCTCATAGCCACTGTCAGCAGGTTTATCAGGTGGCAAAAGCTTCTGAGGACTTTGAGCCTGTAAGGACTCTAAAACCTCATTCACATCTAAAGAATCCAAAGAATCAGGTGTCTCTAAGGCCTGATCTACAGTTTGTACAGGAGATGGGCTGTCTTCCAAAAGACTGTCCTGACTTGTACAATCTGAAGCAGCAACAGAAATCAAGGTCACCTCTTCTGGAACATCCTTACAGTTCTCAAAATGATTTGATGTTTCTTGTATTTCCTCCAATAAACATTCATTATTTTTTAATATGGGAGAACTATCCTGCAAGCTTCCTTTCCTATCTTCCTGATCGTTACATTTTTCTCTGTTAAAAGTTATTTCATCAGACTTGAAAAGCATTCCCTGTTTCATCTCTGTATCACACTCATCTGTTTCAACAGCAACACCATAATATGGACCATTTCCAATATTATTATTTTTGGCATTATAGGATAACTCTTCTTGACAGAGCATACACATACTGAGTTCTTCTCTGAAGAAGATAGAAGTGTTCAGTATGTTTTGGGATGGACACAATACGTATAACTCTTTTCTTTGTGGAGAGAATGCATCATAGGTGTTCTGCAGACCCATGTGAAACATGAGATAACTTAGTGTAAATGGGAGAAGAGACAAAACTGCACTTGGACAAGGAGTCTTAAGAAAAGCCGAGAAGAAAATACATCTGTTTCCAGACAACTTCTCTGTCCCTCACATATATAACCCGTTGTGCAGAACAAAAATATCCTCCACCCTCCCCTTCTGTTTATCCACCAAATCCTCAAAAAACACCACGGAGCTTCTTTGGTACCTGCAACAATCCAGGCACTCACTCCAAGTGATATAAATAGCCAAAGTCATCTGGGCCCTGACTACTCTGTGGGTCACTAGCTCTGGAACAAAACATAGAAAAGATGGAGAGAAAATAAAATAGGAGGTTAATGCCCTTCTGCTTGTTACCAGAAGAGGTGAAGAAAGCTAGCAGCCAGCCCTGTAACAGTCATTTCCAGATTGCAGGTACCCTGGTCTTTCTTCCCTTTTAAAAGGAAGTTCAGACACTGACAGAATGATTCCCTCTAGACCCACTGAATCTCCATTTTCCAGGATATTCTTAAACTCATTTCTTCAGATCAGCCTACTGACATGCAATGAGAGCCTGGTATCTAACTTTGTCCTGCTGCTTTGAAAACTCCAGCCTACAGCATTACAAGTATGCTTTGAGTAAGTTACTTCAAAGCAAAAACGTCTTTATTGTCTGTCATTTCAACAGCTTCGGAAGGGTCTCGGTGTTACTCATCAGTAAATAAACTAGATATTTAAATTTCATAGTTGCTTCTTTTTTTTTGCCACATATAATATCAGGAGTAACAAATGTTGCATTTAATACTTTAATAATCAGCATGGTCTAAAGCTCGATAGCATTACACATGAGGCAAATGCTGCCTGCTGAACTCAGTGGGGCTATTTGCAAACTGTGCCAGATGGAAGAGACTTTCCTTGCAGTCTTAAGTGACAGAATCAAAGAACTTTAGAAGAAAATACCCATTGTAATAGGCACAGATGACTAATTATGTTCCTTTTAGAAGTAATCAATTCTACCTTGATAAAAAAAATAAATTATTGGGAATTGTAGTAGGTAAAATTATTTAAGACATTAAAGAGATGGTAAGCAGGTAAAAAAAAGTATTAATTATAAGAAGGCTGTGCTGTAGAGTCATAATTTCTTAGGAAAAATTAACACACAGTATTTTGAAGGTAAAACATGGATTCACTATTGAATGAAAATAAAAGTAAAAATAAAAAATAAGAAGTTGTAATCTCTAGGAAGATTTTTGTCAATGGTAAAGCAATCAGGATCGTTTTCTATTGTATTTTTTTTCTTCTCCGAGGAACAGACAGTGCTCTCTAACAAAGAACACTTCCCTAAACAACTCTTGAAACATACAGTCATATTTCTGTACACCACCTATATATTTATGTCAAATAAAAATAATCCTGTACTATAATATTTGCTGCCAAGTCCAAACTGTTCTGGTAACCTCAATGTTTAGGAGTTTTGTTCAGGTATTCTGATGGAAATCCCTCAATCATCTGTCAGAGCCAACCACTGGTACGAGAGGTACTTAATTTGTTACAAGAACTACTCTTCTGAAGGAGAATGTACTTTACATGTCAGGTTTGGAAATATTATTGATCTTCCTCAGAAAATACAAATTATGCTGAATAATGCAAAATCCAGTCTAAAAGTTTACCCACTGGCCAAATTACAATGCTTTGGAAAAGGTTTCATGCAACCACAATACATTTTGTGCCCTTTCAGGGTGCCCTAGCCTCACCACAAAATACTTCACATCTCTCCCAGCCTCCACCAATAAGATTAAAAAATCCATTAATAACAGCATACAATCTCCAGTGGCGATTAATTCCCAGGGAACATGGCAGAAATGAAGCTGGTCAGAGGGACACAGGGCATTTATGATTTACTAAACTGTCAGATCTGATGGCTTAAGGCCAGAGCCTTCATGGCTTCATTGGAATTGGGACTTTCCATTAACAAAGAAAGAATGCAAAGCTAAGGCAAGAGACAGGGTAGTGGCCTGGTTATTTGTGACCCAGAAGATCCTGACTCAAACCCAGAGCCCAAGACAAAGAAGGAAGAAAAATTACAGCTTGTGAAATTAATGGATTATGATTCCAGCACATTTTTTCCCAACATAGTGAAATAAAATCCCTTTCTTAGCATTTTCCTCTCATGGTACTCCCAACTGATATTTGCTGATTCTCTTCCTCTTCTCCCCTTGTTTCTGGACAAGTTGAGAAGGTGTGACTCCCTTTTTCCCAGAGTCTCGTTAGGGCCCCAGACAGACAGAGGCTGTGCAGAGCCATCCTGACACAAACCACGTACTCTAACAACCTGCATCATTTGTGGTCTTTGTTGCAAAGGTCATCACTCCTATTACACACTCATGAGCCTAAAAGCCCACCGCTGTCTTTGAAATCCTGATGATAACAGTCTCCTCAAGTGTTACAACACTGTTTGAGACAGACAACGCAACAAAAATATGCCAGAAGGTGCCTAGACAGGCACACAGATTAAACAAAGCCTGTTGCACGATGGGTCAAGTGACCTCACCCTGCAGACACAGCATCAACTTCCACGCCTAGTGCACCTTCCCCACCTTCAAACACTTTACAAGACACCTCAGTAAAAGAATGTCTTCAATCTCTTCATTTAAAAATCGATAACCTTCAAGCTTCCACAGCTTCCTTTGAGACTAAGGTAAATAAAATAGAGGGAAGGCTGGAGGGATTTGAAAAGCAATGGAGTCAATTGAAACTCAAACAACAAAGAGAGGAATTCTGTAATAAAAATCACAAAGGAGAGAAAACTGTGTTTAAGTTTTACGGAGTTTCTGAAAGAAGATTAAAGTATTGGGAAAAATCAACGGCCTTGCCATAGTATTTAATGTTCAGAGCTGCTTCTTTGAAAGATCCAAGATGGCTGGAAATTAATGGAAAAGTCCAAAGCAGATTTAATAAAGATCCATTTTATGGAGTAGCAGATGTAATACATCTGCATAAACATTCAAGGTTCAAAGGGCTGAATAGGATGAACGTAATAATCACAGAGACCATGTGACTAAAGGCAGGGGTTGAATGGCGGCCAAAGAATAAGAATAAAAACCAGCTATTTTACAAACTCCATAAACCCTTGGCCAAAGATAGGAAGTAACTTCATTTGAGGAAAGAAGAATTTTTACTAGATGACCCTGCATCAATCTTCTGTCCAGACAGATTGTGGTTACTGCTCTTGAGAGAAGAAACGTGACACTGAGAGGAGGAAAAAGCATCACAGTGTTTCAAATAGAACTGAAAAAGAGGCACAAAGAAGAGCTTACATATCTAAACTTATCAAAAAATCTCCAACCTATTTGTTTCACTCCTTTACCACAGAAGATGAACATGATGATTCTGGAAAAATCTGCTTGCCCTCTCACCCAGTATGTGGGGCATTGGTGGTTTTACTCTCACATGCTGCCAGGAAGGAACATGTTCAACTAAAATAAGGCAAAAAATTAATTAACATAAATCATTCTTACTGGTAAATTAATCTGTTTTCTAAACCACACTTTCTGAGAACCAGTTCTTATATTTCACTTACAGTAACATTTGAAGATTGTGTTCAGAACAAGAATGTTTGCTGATATATTTTGCTAATACTGAAGTTAGTACCTTAATATTACTGATAACTACGAATCATTATTTATACTAAAATGTATAAATATATGACAAATGTACTAACAGTTTGCTCCTTAGTAATGAGAATCAGAGAGGAAAGAAAAAGAAAAAGAAGAAAAAAAAGGAACCCTCTAATTCCTCTTTCCTATATCAAGGAGCACCTCAGGACACCTTCACTTGAACCCACCACCATTGGCTCAGTCAAAGCCTACATCCTTCGTACCCAAGAGTGGAAATGTCCTTGTATATCTGAGCTAGGTATATTTATTTCTACTGAGCTGAGATAAACTGGTGTTTAAGACTGACTGGGACAGCTGTTTGTGGTTCTACTGGCAGCCTTGGTACAAAGCATTGGGGCTAAAAAGAATGAATCTTGGAATAGAATTCAAATATTGTTGAAGCATTTACTGCCTAACACAGGCTCGTGTTTCTCAGTTGGCTTGTTTTCTGTTTTTTGACTTATGCATATATGAAGGCTTCTGTGGCTGACTGGTTTGCTTGTGGCTCTTTGTTGCAATGTTTTGTTAACCTTCCTTTATGTATTTTTAATGAATACTACAAATAAGAAATGTGTAAACTCATCCTGAGAAGAGGCTATAATGTCTTCCTGTGCTTTTGATTCACTGCCTCATTTGCAAGATTGCTGCTTATTCACGAATTAATTATGCAATGGCATCTTTAGCTAATAAAGTCTAAACAAAAAACATTTAATCCAATTCATAGTTTTCTCTCAATCAAACCAAGTCTGTCAAACATAATTACATTACACATGCAAAGCAGGAATGAGCCAAACATGTGCCACACCTGCTTAGTGCTTCTTCAGGCAGACGATATACAGTAGAAGAACAGTTGGCAGCACAGATGGCACAGCAAAGAAGACTTGTGAAAAATGCAGTTATGGAGTGTGGTTTTGTGCCTTTTATTGATGGGAAGGGTCAGATAGTGATCTCAGTTTATATCAAACACACCTTTGGTACCTTTAGGCTTGACAACTCTAATTTTGGAGATACAAAACCCAGTCATCTTGTGCTTTCTAAATGAAGGGACTTCTGCAGCTCAGAGGAGTCATTGCTGGCTTCCAACCACAGCCACAAGCTCTGGGGACACCTGTGTTATCATTTATGATCATGTATTTCAGGGTGAGTTCAAACACTATATCCCCCTCACCATCATTGCATAGCTGTATAATGAAACCTGTTTGGCAATAATAAGGATAGTGGCTCTGCACGTTTCAGGGCGTGCAGTTAACAAGCTCAGGAAGGAGCCAGGTATTTCACTTATGACCACAAAAACGAAAGATAATCCAAGCAGTCCTGGGTAGCTTTTCAATTTTGTGGATAGGCATAATCGGAAAAAACAGACAAATTATTGTATATTGACATGCATTTATTGTGATTTTTGTTAAAAATTATGTAAGTATACTGAAAGGTAGAGTTCTGAAAATCGCTTTAACTAGACATTTTTGTGGTATGTCCCGATACTATTGCAATGGTCTCTACCATGTCACTTACAGAGTTGGCATCTTGCAGGAGGCAAGATAACAAAACCCAGTCAAAGCATCACTATTTATTGCTTAACAGATCTAACACCCAGCCTTTGGCTTCCTGTACACACAAGAAAGGAAAGAAACTAAAAAAAACAAACCAGCTCAAGAGGTTCCAATTCAAAACAACTGATGCCTCTTGTCTCCATTACCACTATCTGCTGCTTCTCATCACTACAAGCTTGTCCTCTCTAAAAGTCTTTCATATCTGTTGAACGGATTGTCTTATTATATTGTATCTGTGTTATAAAAGCTGGGTATGAAACCACCACTGTGACCACATCTCCTGTCTTTGAGGGCCTTCATAACTTTCCCCAGCTTTGCCAAGTTTTAAGGAAACATTATTTCCACCACACAGGAGGAATACTTCACAGATGATGTCTTCATAAAGGAATTACAAAGATGTGAGGCTAAGGGTTTCACAAACTTTACTGCTACAAACTCTTTTCCCTCATTTCTTTCGTTGTAGTGGTTTACCTAAGACACTACACAGTGTAAGGTTTAACATAAACTTACACCAGCTCACAGAGGGACAGCATCCTCTCTCCCATTACACAACATGCAGTCCTGCATCTCCATAGCCCAGTGCTCTGTGCTGACTGGGGAGAGCTGGGAGAGAGCACAGGGGAGCGACATCCTTGAACATGGCAAGCCAGAGAGAAACAAGAAGAGACCAAGTTCCAAGTGAACTAAGTTAATTGAGGGCTCTCCGCTTACATTCAATATATAATTGGCTGTACCATATTGGCCGAAAGATTTTAGTAACTGTAACAATTTAATAGCCATAAGAGTTTATAAAGAGCATTTTCTAATAACAGTACTAAGACTTAATTTAAAGTTTACTGATGGCATCCCCAGACCAAAGCAGACTCCAGCTCAAATACATGAGTAACTATTCTACTGCAGGAAGAGTGGAGCTGTCCTGGCTGCCATGTTTCAAGTATGTTATACATTAGAGGAGCTCTTCCTCCACTGAAGTTTTCCTCCTGCTTTCAAAATTATTTTCCCCTTATACGAGCAAAATGCTAACAAAGTATTCACACAGTATTTCCCACTGGTGTAGGGGCAGTAAATGGAGACTGCAGCATCAAGGACTGGGAAAATAGCATTGAAAACAGAGCGTGTTCAAATAACTTCTGCAGGAGTCATTCCCTAGAATGTTAAATCTTCGAATCTATTAGTGTGCCTCCAAATTCAAAAATATTCTAGTACAGAATATTTTGTTTGCTTTTCTCCAAGGACACTTGACCAGAGGGCTGTTAGCAAGAGCCGGAAAACTGTCAGTGGAACTAAACAGATAGCACTAAATAAATAAATAAAGCACAAAACATTTTTCAGGGATTGAGTGCAAAAAATTATTCAGAGGAAAATACACTGGGATTTAACTTAAACAAAGTTTAAAGAAATTCACAAAGTTTAAATTACTGAGTGAACAACAAATGTCCTGGGAGAATCCTTATGACAGCAGAAGTCAGAAATAAATCAGCAGAAAGGAATGCGTGTGTTTCTCTGAGAAGAGAAATCTCACTGCCATCATAAGTAGTAAAAATAAAAAAAATTAACCAGACACTCTTATTCAGAAAGCATATCTATTCCAGAGCCTCAGCTCCATTGAAAGACACCAAGATGAACCAGTGAGCAAAGCTATAAAAGCAGAATCCCAAACGAATAAATAAAAAGGCCATCTTCTGTTTCAGAAATCAGCAGTCCCATAACACATTGCTCTATAAATTTCTTCCCCACAGACTGGAAAGAGAATGTTCTTGACTAACAGATCTTTCTTGCTGAAATATCACCTGGGATGTATAGTACTCACTGGCAGGCTTGCACCATCTGCTTGCTGAGGCTCCAGTGAAAGAAGCAGCATAAGATTTTCGTGTTTGCATAGCACTGATTTGAAGGAAATTGTATCTGTTTTTACTTTGTCACACAGGGACATTTATAAAGAGCCCAGGTTTACACCATGTTATTGACTCAGTTGTGCACTATTCCAAATTAAGCTTGGTGAACATTTCCCTAAATCCAAGAAATGCTGTTTTTTGGGTGTTTATATTTGTCAGAGCTAAATCAGTGAAGTATTGATCAATAAATTTTAACAGTCTTCATAGATGGTTGTGGATTATTCCGACAGCTGTTTAAAGGGTGGCTACAGGGCTGAAATCTGGGAACCTCTTCTTCCATTGCCTTCTTTCCAAGCACCATAGTCATGAAATCATTGGACGTTTCTACAGGGTATGGAACACAGCACAGACAGCACCAGAATGAGACCATTTAGAACCAGAAGCAGCATGAAAATGGAGCTTTACAGCCTTCCTGAGACATGAGGATTATTAGTATGGGGTGCAAGGCTGATATGCTGAAATATCCACGAAAGCATCACTGGGTCTTGCTGCAGGGTTAGGAATAACAGCCCTGGGAACACCAGGGACAACGATTCCTAGTGCTGCAGTCAGCTCTGCCCTGTTCTTGACAATGAGGCAGAAAATGTCACATTTTGAAAAAATCTAAGCCTAATTCCCCATCTCTTCAACAAGCACTTGGCATATGAGCTTCATAGGGATGTTGTATACCATTATTACCAGCTGCAGACAAACAGTAAGCTGTGTTGAAGTCTGGCGTCAGGTCTCATCTCTCTGCCTTTGGATTTTACAGTGGATATAGAGCTCTCCCCCTCTTTCCCTGCTCCCCAATGAGACATAAGTACCATCAAGTATGAAGTGATGTGACCTTTCATCTTTCTATTTTTGCCTTGAAAATCTGAGGTACTAAAGTAATAACCAACCATTATTTCCCCTACCTTTAGTACCAACATTTAAACAAAAATGCTGTAACATACAGTACTAGATGTGCAGCATCCAAATTTGTCATATCTCATCATTATGGCAACTGTCGCAACAGTTGGGTTTCACTTGAAATCTATCCTGTGTAATTTTGAACTTTCATTAAAAAGTCCTAGTTCTCAGAGAATAAAATATGCATGTATGGTTTAAACACTCCGAAATACACAGCAAAAAATATATCTCCCTCTTTATTTATTCACTAAGATTTGTTATCTCTCTACTCATCAAAATTTTTGTTTGAATGTTTGAAATTTGGTGTGAAGTTATCTTTTATTGCACAAATGCATGTTACAAATATTTATATATGATTTAATCTAGGTACACAGCCCCAATGGTGATGTTTACGTGCACAACCATAATCATATGCATAAATACCTATCAGATAAGTATCTGTTTAATTTCAGAACTGATTTTTAATAATTGATGTTTTTATTTTGGAACAAGATTACTGGAAAATACTAACTCCTTAAAAATTGCACTATTTTATACCCAGGGAAACATTCCAGATGAGAAAAACAAAATTTAAAAAACTAGACTGAATTGAGAAACTTACAACAAAACGTGGCTATCCAAAGCCCTTTGATTCTCTGAATCTTTTCTAGCAAAAGGGATTTTTGGCAACATTTCAAGTCAAAATGTAACCAAAAAACAGCTTCCACAAGAGCAGTACAAGGAAACCTAAACATCCAAGCAAAGAAGGAAACAGAATTTTGCCTGGCCCATGAAGGACTAACACCAAACCCTCTGCTCTTGGTTCAGGTGTCAGATTATCCTCTGTCATTTGTGTTAGTCTTCTTTTACCCTCCCACAGATGAGGCTCTTTCAGTCATTCCTTGAAAACCAGCAAATTCTCCTGCATAATGCGACAGCTCTTCAACAATGAAAAGAAAAACTTGCATGTGTCTATGTCCTGTTGATTATCTACTGATGGGAAACATTTAATTGCACAACTATGGAATTTTAATAAGTATTGATTTTATTTCTGTCATGGAGAGAAGATCATGAATCTTGTCAAACCAGCATGAGCACGGGTTAATGCAGGGTTATGTACTTATCCATTTGTCTCTGTACCAGACTATTTATTCTTCCACTACCAGAAAAGTACTAAATGATGGAAGCATATTCTGAACACTTGTAAATAATCAATGCCTAAATTGACTCATTATTTGTTGTGGAATAAAATTCTCAATACCTTGTTTATGTTAGACTCTGAAAATGTAAACAAATAGACACTTATTGAGATGCAGACAATGCCAAGGAAAAGGAGAAAAGGATTTTGCTGTTCCTAAATCTATGCAAAGGGGGTCTTTGGTGCAAGAGCTCTGTGAGCTGATATTGGTGTTCTTCATTCTTAAAACACACAGGCAGGTCTGCAAACTTGCTCAACAGCCTATTATGCAAAAGGAACCCAGTGGCAGCTGAAAAAGATGTTCGTACTCAGGATTAAGGCCAGTATTTATCTTCTTGGCAAAGGTGTCTACATGAAAGACTAGAGTAATGATACCATACTCCACAGACTACTACAAAAACAAGATCAAGAAGAATTGCATAAATACACCTATATAACATCCATCACGTTAATGAGAATGTAGAGACAAATGCAGCTTGCTTCTAAACTTGGCATCTATTGACTACAGAAGAAAGTTAGACACCGCAGAGACAAATACTGTCCTAAAGCCATTGGAAAACCACGGGTTGGAACCTATTTGACACTGAAAAGTTTATCTGTCTAACCAAGTAGCATCTTTCAGGTCTTCTAGCCCACCAAAGCCAAACCTGAATGCTGTAGTCGTCTTAGCAATGGTCTTTTCAGATTGGAGACCTGCTTGAGGGGCAGAGCTGGAGAGAAGTATGATACAGCATTAGGAAAATGTCACTTACCAAAGGTTTAGCTAAACACTCTGAATATCTAAAACTAAGAAGGTCACAATGGCTGGACTAAACTGATGAACTTGTAATCTGAAAACAATGGAAGCAGTTTAGCATCAGGTGGAAGTAAAAGGTCCTTTCTTTTTGACCAATACACCAAGTCATAGGGATATTTTCTCAGTACTTACACTTTCATGTAATTGATATCAGAGCTAATAGTAATCATCCATTTGTTATTTTTCTTCTGTAGTAGTTGGGCAAAACACCTCTTTAGCCAAGAGCTATGCATGAAGATAAGTGTGTGGTGGGGAGCGGTTATGCTACATTTTTAAGAGAAAAGATGCAGAAGGTTTAGGTTGCAGAAGTCCAAAAGAAGGGGCTGTTAATGACTGTAAGGGTGAGCACAAAGTGATAAAGTGAAATGTGAAATACTTGTATTTCACCCAGAAAACAAACACAAAAGTAAAGTCCTATAGGGCATGATATCACTGTGAACTGGAGACAGCAGATGGTTATGGGTGTGCCTTGAGTGCCACAAATGAGAGTCAAAGTGGTGATTGTACAGCCTGCTTCAAGCCTGTACACCAAAGAGATAAAATATCCACAAAGGATGGGGCTGTTAAACACCCCGTTTTGTAAGGGAACCCATTTAGTGTTTGGCACGGAGCTCCCAGTGCTCCGAGTTTACTGTTCCTGATGAGCGCCAAAGGCCGTCTGCATCTGTGTCATCTCCCTGTGTCAGCAAATGACCAGCAATTTCTGCACTGTCTGACAAACATTTGAAAAGGCACAGTGTGAAAATATACGCATTTCAAATGTCTCCTCCAAATTTTTACTACCAGATCTGAAAGCAAAACGGCTCCAATGGCACCGGCTCCAGCACAGTAAAGAGAACCAGAGCGAGCGCTCTCCCAGACTGGTGACGATGGCAGATCCTCTCCCCAGTCAAAGCTCTTTGCAGCTGTTTGTTGTCAGAGTGCAAAGTACGAGCCTTGGCACTTCTCCTCCCCACTGTACCCTGGATGGCTGCTCAGCACATCGAGGTAATTGACTCATCTTGGCTCAGTCATAACCCCAATCAGCTGGACCATCTCATTTTCCCCACAGCCAAGGAATCCTGCCGTTCTTAATATTAGGGCAGCAGCCAACCTCTTTTCAGAGGGAAGCTTATTGCAGAATATCCCTCTGTATCCCTGGGAATTAGCTGAAAGCTTAAATGTTTCTTTAGAAGGAAAACACTTTTTCCAAGAAGGGAACAAAAAAAAAAAAACCACAAAAAAACCCAAACAAACCAGTTTCTACTGTCTTTGTGAAAAATCTCTGAACAAAAAGCCAAACCTCAAAACAACACTGGGAAAAAGTGAAAGGAAAAAAGAGTCTGGGTGAAACATGAGCCTCACACTTGCTGAATTCACATCAAAATATTTGTTCATTGGATTTGAAATCTGTTGCAGCTTACTCTCATCTGATTGCAGAGTTTCAAACAGGAAATCTCCTTTTTAGACATTTGCAGGGCTTGAGGTATAGGGATTCAAAGAATCTGTGTCAATAAAAGTGACAATTTGCCTTGCCTCTCTGGAAAAGTAAGACTGCTCCTTCTCCCACCCAAACTGTGGTTCTGAAAGCAGTGAACCTTAATAAAACCTTAATAAATATTCAAGTGAGCAACGTTCACATGCACCTCAGTTATAACTATATTTGGGGGTTTTCGGTGGCTCAATAGGCTGCATTATTCTGGATTTTCATTTCACTCCATAAGCAGAAGTGAAGCTCAACAAAACCAGACAACCTAATTTTAGGAATATATATTGATGCCAAACCATAACTTTACCTTAAAATCAGATTATCACAAACTTGAGGGAATTGGAGGGGCTAATGCTAATCTGGCCCTTCAGCAAATGCAAGTTCTCAAGCAATTCCTGCCCTCTCCATTGCACTTTTTCTGGTGAGATTTTGACAGCAATAAAGGCAGGGCAGAGGAAGAGAAGGGAGGTGGAGCCATGGCAAGATTAGCAGCAATTCTCCAAAGGCAGGGAAGCAGCAGGAACACCACTGTATGGTTGGAATATCTTGTTTCAACTAAGTTCTGCCAAAGGCTGATCTTCCAGGAGGAGTGAAAGCTCTCCCCTCCAAGCAAGGCAGAATGCTCTGCTCTGTGTTTTTCATTTCTCTCTCGGGATCTGGTACCCATGACTTTTCACACTGCCTAAGAGAGTCTCTCAGCCCCACATATCTGGCCCTACTCTGGTATGGAAGAGCACGGAGCCAGCCAAGCTGACACCCTGTCACAGCACTTAGTGCCAAAATATTTCAGGCAAGCTCTGGTATGTGCTGTAACACTGGCATACATAATTACAACTCAGAGAAGAAAAACAGCTTTTCAGTTGGTGCATTACTGAAAGGAAAATAATGTTTCCCTCCAGAGCATTGAGCCTAGGGAAGATGATCTGCCCCCTCTGCTACTGACTTTTATTTTAGGGAAAGAAGAAACAGGAGAGAACTCTGCTGGTGGTTTTGTAGTCTGTGGGGCTCCTCACAAGCAATTACCCACAACATAGAGCTCCTTCCATCGCCCTTCCCATAACCACGGTGCATTTCCCCCTGCCTCCCAATTTGCCTCTGGGAATTCAAACTGAATTGCACTTTGTCCCTGGATGCAATTGGTGGTGGTGGCACAGTTCCTGCCCCTTTCCATCCATCCTTTTTGCATTTATTTTCATCTTGCAAGAAATCCCTATTCCTTATGCTCATCCCTCTGCCAAACTGCTACTTTCTAATTCAAGTCCACTTGCAGTGGGGGCAAAGAGATAAATAAATTCAGACTTTTATTCTGGAAAAATGTCTTATTCATCATGTCCCTTTTTCTTTCCACTTTCCCATTTTTGCGATAAATCATTTGCAGCTTTTTCCCTCTAGTCTCCCTCACTTATACAATCTTATAAAATGACGATAACCCCCATAAACAGACATCAGACTAGTATGGTTTAGCTACTGAAAATATCTTGTAGCATCTATCGTTTGGGCTGGAGGACCTAATTCCTTACTGCTACACTCAGAATTTCTTCTTGTTAGTTGCCTATGCAATGTGAGCTGAACATACTGCTTTATCAGAACAGATTTCTTCAGTTAAGGGAGCAAAGTTCTGGAACTGAGCATGCGAAGTGGCCACTAAGAGATACTGAAATCTTGCAAAAGGATTATCAGCAATACCAGGCAGTATCATTGTTCTGCAACACACAGAATTTCCCTCCGAGGCATCTCACACTTTATCACAGAAAACGCTCACTAAATGATGATTACTTTCACTTCAGTTCTGCTCAGGAACTGAGGGAAGAAAAGACTGGAAACCTTCCAATGGGTTTTCTGATGGAAAATACACTCCACATGTAAAACTCAAAACATTTGGTGGGAATGTGTTGATTTCAATGTCTTTTTGATGGGTTTCTCCTGTAAATCTGCCCAATTCCTATCTGATGTGCTGCCAGCCTGACTCTCTGTTGTGCAATCTCAACAGCTGTCTACCTGGTGGCCTTCCAGAGCTGAGTAGCCAGCATGGCGTGTGTGGGGAGCAAACAATGCCAGTTCTCCTTACCCACAGGGGAGCAAAGGGCTTTGTTCCACCTTTAACCTGCTGGGCACGTAACACACAGGCCTGTCTTGCCCTGCTCCAGGCAGCTGCTGTCAGCTGTGCTGAGAAGTACACGTGTTGCACAGCAAAGTCTGCAGCATGAAGGGATGCTTGTGCTCCAAGAGATGCGATCACTCATTGCCATTACCAGCAATTAACTGTTTATTACAGTTTGCATCTATACACACAAATACTTGCCCCAAACAGATGTCAATATGCACACCCTTATACATGTGTGCATATAAGTGTAAGGAGCGCATTTCATCCTCCCTTGCATAAGAGGAGGTGTTTTTGGTGAAGCCTGCTGAAATCCAAGCAAGGAAGCTACAGACGTTGGCATTATTTCCACTTAATCAGTATGAAATCATTATAGCTTTGCTATGAAAATGAAACAACCCTAGTCATACAAGATACATCATGACACAGAAAAATTAGAAAACACTGTGAGCTCTGCACAGCAAGATTTGTAAGCCTGCCAGCAGAATCACAAACTTGCACAGCTCTAATTTGTCTAGGAAAAAGGGGTGTTTAATTGCTGTGCATAATAAACACACAAACGTCGGAGAGCAGCCATGGATAACATGCACGAGTGGATTCCAGCTGTAGGGCTAAGGAAACACAAAAGTGATTTATTCTATATCTTGATCTTAAGTCCAATAAATCACATGAAAATAAAAAGGCCAAATTTCCCTAAGTGCTCAGCACTCAGCAGCTCTGGCTGGCCTTGCTACTGATCATCCTTGGAAAGGCATTGATTTCATTTAGGGATCTGCAGGGTACAGTGCCACACAGCACTACCTGAGCTACGGTGGGTTCTTTACCTTGTTCAATTAACCCACACAAAGCCAAATGCTAATGTACTTCTAATGCCTGAACTAGTTTATTGAGAGCTAATTCTGATCAACCTTATCTGTGTTCCAAGTGCAAATCCCTTAAGCATCAGCTGATTGTTTTCAAAATCCTGTCCAGTTTGTGTGGCCTAATGAGAGAATCCAGGGATCAGTCCTTGTATAAATATTCAGCCAGAAATTCATCTTTGCTCTGCTCCTAACAACAGCCAGCGCAGACCACTAGATACCTGATGTGTACATGAATTGTTGTGTTACAAGTATGTGTTTATACCTCAGATAATTTTCTTTCCCTGCAGAGACAGAGAAGAAATTGCAAGAGAACTGGTCTACTGGAAAAGATGTTTTTTTGAGGGGCATGGAGAGGGTGACACCAACCTGCAAGTGGCCTGACAACAATCCTCTTCGTATCCACTTCTTCTCAAGCTTGTTTTTTACTGATAGCTGGAGAGAAGAAGACATGTCAACACAAACCTTCCTTGTAGGCGAGTAGTAACCTTTTGCTGGAGAGTGATCCAATTCACAATTTAACCCATTGCAATTGTCCATCACAGTGGACATCTCAAAGCTACATTCTGTTGTACACCTCCTGCATTTAAATTGTTTTTCTGTTTGTAATCATTAAACCTTATTTTAAGGATAATGAAGTTGTCTGAGATTTTATTGAATCTTGAATTTGGAACTCACAAGTCTTTCCAAAGTGCTGATATTTTTTTCCTTTTAGACAACTTTTAATTGAATAATCACTTCCTCATTACCTCTTTTTCTGCCTGACTGGCCTCAAGAAAAAAAGCTATTCCTTTCCATACTGAGATTACAAATCACTATCAATGGCTTGAGCAGTAGATGGCAACCCTACGTTTTATACACCTTGGGATTTATCCCTCTTCACACAAGTCTTGCTTTGTACATGGCATTCTTACTGCCTGCAACGACTCTTCCTACACTGCAAAGCACTCCTTACATTCTAGTCAACACAAAAATTCCATCTGCAATTCCCCTAAAAAGTAATGAGGTAATCAATACAGTTGATTATCTTGTGATTTTTTTCTTATTTACAGTACAGGATTTATGTGAGAATTAGACTACTGTTTACTTGATTCAGGAAGAAAACTGCAGACTTGCAGGGTGTCTCGGAAAAAATATTTATAAATTAGCCAACTATTACGTGCTTTAAATCGATAGTATCAGAGCTCAGACATTGGTTTTCTTTTGTGGTCAGATACACAAGGTCCAGTTTCATCCTCAGTGCCATTTGTCTAAATATGAACACCACATTTAAGATCTTCCAACTCCTCCAGGACTCACATCAGTCTAACAAAAAATAACATCATAAAATCATGGTAGTGTAGTTGGTTTGTTTTTTTTTTTCTTTAAAGTTGTAGGGTCCACAGTTTGAATAAAAACCGTGAACGTGGTTGAAAAAAGATTTACCTGAACTTGAAAAAGATATGGCCATCATAAATACAGATAATAAATAAATTCGTCCTTTGTTCTAGTGGAAGGTGCACAGTTGGAGAAAGGAGAGGTTTGGGACTCAGCATTATTTAGTGCAGGGGACTGCTGAGCCATCTGTCCATGAACAGATAGCATCCTCTCCCATTTGTGCTGGAATAACCCCTCTGCAACATCTTGCTAGATCATGGTTGGTAATGAAAAACTGACTCAAAGAACTGGGTATAAAAGACATGTTGAAGAAAGTTATTAAGAGAAAATCTTAATAGGGAAGACAGTCACCAGAGAGAATATTATGATGTTAAGAATATATAGACAGATACAAATGGTGCCTCCCTAATCTCTTGCATACTCAAAGTGAGAACATATTTATAGGAGATACTGCAGCTGGAAATTTTTCTTGGACCACAGAAAAAGTACTGTACCTCATATTGGTTAGCCAGTAGTCAGAATAGTAAGACAAAAAAACACCAAACAGCCCAAACTTTAAATGAAAATATATTTTAGAAGTTTGAAAAGTTATATAATAAGACCTGGTAAGAAAAGCTGAGCAAAGTATTTGTCAGAATCACTTGTTAAAAATCTATCATTAGCTGTTGCCATATCACAAAGCAGAATAAGAGAAAACAGCAGTGTTAAACTTCTTCTAAGTGTATCTTGAAATAAAAATGGAAGAAAAAACATAAAATATAAAAAATATTTAAAATACGCAATTTTTTTTAGTGGCACCAGATTTCTTTGAAATTTGGAACTTACATTTTCTCTGGGAATTGACAAGCAGTTAAAGCATTAGGGTGAGAGGATTCAGGCATTTGAAGTGTGAAGCCTGTGTTTAAGCTTATAACATGTGACTCAGCCTTCTATCTTCCTGGCACTATTTATATGGCAAATAGATCATTGTTATGGGATTTACATAACTGATCTGTGTATAAGCACCAAGTTAAAATAAAATGTTGCCCTTCCTTTGTCAGAAACGGGAAAACATACACTTCCCTTTGCGAGTCAGTGATCAAACAAGAGATTTAAACCCTGCATCTCAGAGCACATATGAATCACAGCAGGTTGGGCGGTCAGACACATAAAGGGCCAGAAGTCTTCTAATGACTTTACAAGTCATCTTAAAGCCATTCAATTTAGATAACCTTTTCAGAATAATGGGTTCTAAAGCTGCAATTCAGCACAAATCTGGCAATTTTACTGTACAGCACATCCACATCTTTGAGAAATGATCAAGGGAAGATTAAACCACTTCACAATAGGATAAACTATTGCTTCAACTTGCAGCTTTAAGTGAAGTACTATCAAGATCATCTTCAAGAACCCCACTTTACTATTTAGATTCTCTAGTACCCAGAATGCTTCTTTAGGTTTATCAGATTTACAATAAGAGGGAGAAGGGAGATTTAGTAAGTCAATAGTGCTTGCTAAACTACATTTCTCAGGCTGAGTTACAAGCACATTATGCTTTATAAATTAAACTGGACTGTCAAGATAAATGCATAGGCAATACTGTGCTATTTGTAAGTAAATGCCTCTTTATGTTTAAACAGGTTCTTATAGACCAAGAGGCTGAATCTCTTTTTCCTAACAACATTATAAATCTAAAAGCCAAAGGAATAAAATGAAAAGGAAGTGGGCCCTAGGTCTTTGTGAAGGATTGATGACTCAGGCAGTACTAAGTCTACTCAAAATGATTCTTTTTCTTGCCTTTAGTTGGCTTTTGTCTAATCATCATGGGGAGCGGGGCGGGGGGGGAGGGAAGACAGAGAGAAGAGGAATAAAGAAAAAGCAATTTTAGCTTTTTACTCCTTCTTTTAGGAAAAATTGCCTTACTTACCTGCATATCACGAGATACAGATAGCACTAAGTCAGCAAATTACTCGTTCTGCTGGATATGCTGTACTTACCATGATTCACCCTGCCACTTACAGTGAAATGACACCCTATTGTGGCAGCAGAATGACTACACTTTAAGGTTGCAGAAACATTCAGCAATTATCACTAGTGAGAAGGGTACATCAGTTGGTAAACTACATAATAGCAGTCTCCCACCCCACTCCCAAAAGCCTGTCATCCATCTCGGCCTATTAAAGGAAAGGTTTTTATATCAAGGCATCGCAGAGAATGAATCAAAAGCCCATAAACACCGTGCAGGAATGTAGCAGCAGTGCCAGGTCCTCAAACCCCGCAGTCCCTCGTGCTGCTGGACTGTGGCTGCTCTGTCCCTGGATTATGAGAACAGAATTTCTCAATTTATTAATTAACGTCCAGAACAGTTATTTCTGTCATCCATCTGAAAGTGCTGCAGCAATTAGAATGGGCAAGCAATAATAAGCATCTTTGCAGTAATAAAGCACATAAAAGGCACTAAAGCTGTTCAGTGCAAAGGAGAGTCAGAGACAGACAGACTTTGTTTCAGATTCTCTTATCAAGGATGGTGGGCTTTTCTGATAGGGCTCATGACTCCTCTAGCGTTCAAGAACATACCTAAACTGCTTGTTGACAATCTCTGCAGAAACCGCCCAAACTCCCCAAAAACCAACCAAAAAACATCAGCATTTGTAATTACACTGTTTTACACTTGGCAAAACAGCAAAGATTCGCAGTTTGTGGTGTAAAACTCATTAGGTGTAGGCTGGTACAGTACATCCCACGCTATGAAGCATTAACAAGGCAAGTTATGGCCCCGGTAGAATGAAAGATTACCTAGTGCACAATGCTGTCTTCCCAGCTCTGGAATAAGATTCTGCCATGGACACAAGAGAAAACCCGGCTTGGCTGCAATTGCTCAAATGGCAGCTCTTCAGAGATCTTGTGGGGTAAGTTAATTAAGGGAGTTAATCAAAGCTGGATGTAGAAGGACTTGAAGTTGAAAGCAAAGAATTTGTTTACAACAAATCCCTCCCTCTGTGGAACAGCTGTGCCCTGTGCAAACTGTGAACTCCCAATGCCAAAGTGGCCAGAGGAAGGGAAGGGTTTTTTGCTTCCTGTGCGGGTGCTGAGGGCAGGGAATGGATTCACAGTAGCTGTGGTTTAATAGCACTGGTGTCTGCCCCTATCACTTCTTTAAATGATTGTGATCAAGTTGGACCACAAAAGTCATTGGAAAATTCTGCAGTGCACAATACAAGACAAAACCAGTAAATCCATGGGCATTCAGTCACTGCACAGCAATGAGACCCATTGCTATTATTCTCCTCTGTGCCCAAGAGGGTACCTGGATCTTCTGGTAGTTTCTGGGCCCTGTTGGCCTATTTGGATGGTTCTGATTTTAAACTAAAGATGCAACTTCTTTTTCTGAAAAACTCTTTTCATTTCCAGACACAAAGACAGAAAGGTACATTACCTTTCCTCTTTCATTCAGAATGATGAAATCTACCTTTCAGCTTTCCTGCGCTTCTCTCATCAGTAGTCCTTCTTATTTTTGTAACATGATGTACTCTAGTGCAATAGCCCAGAGAAGAGCTGCCTGTAGCGAGAAACCAAACTGCCAGGATCACACTCACAGAAACCTGCTCCTCTGCAGCCTGTTACAAAGTTCATTCTGGGAGGGAATCCATGCCCTCAAATTTAGGTCTACCTCATCGACCTTATGCCATCAAGCTCAAGCTTTGCCCTTAGGTTCTGCAGGTAGAGAGACAGGACTTGACAAAACAAAGGTTTTGTAGTTAAATCAAATGTAAGAGCATAACAGTTCTATTACTGAAATATTTCTATACTACTCCTGATAAACTATTGGAAATAACAACAAAAAGTCTCTCTTTAAAGTTCATGGCCAAAAAGTGATGCTCTTCAAGAGAGCATGACTTCACTTGGACCTGGATTTTACACTGCAACCCAGACATTTAAATTTCTGATTCTTACTGCAGAATCATCTAAGACCTGTGCTGAAATGGCACTTGTGCTTTCTGTAGAACATAGCCTATCTCAAAAAAAGCAAAAGATTATGTAATTCCTGATTGAGTTGAAAATGCTCAACAGTTTTTAACCGTCCTGTAAATAAAAGCAGCAATAGAATCTGTAAAAGAATAGTTATGGAATTTTGGTGCGTATCTCATAGGAGACTGATTACATACACTCAAGGTTCCTCCTGCAGTGGCCTAAAGCATTTTTGTAAAAGGTAAAAAGAATGATGTTCCAAACAAAATGTCATGATTTTTTTCTTATTAAAGTTAATGCTTATTACCAGGTTTTTGATGGCAGAATGCTCCTCCTTTAGCTGTATTCTTACTTGAAAATGAAGCAATAGGTTGCTAACTTGAAACTATATAAACAAGTCTATTTGTCATCTAGTACCAATTTCCAAAGCCTCAGCTGGTTTCCGGTAAGAATGCTGGGATGCACCTGGAAAGGCTGGATGGAAGGCAGATGTGACTGCAGGACCACTGAGAGCTCCAGACTGCAGAGGTTCTTAACAATGTGGGCAGCTCAGAATCCCTTAGAGAAGCACTTACAAGCACGGCCTAAACTGTCCTTGGGGCAGAGCTGAAAAAACTGTCAAACCCATGTGGCTTTCTTCCAGTCTCATTTCTGATCTTCTTTATTAAAGAAAATGGGACCATTTTATCTCCATATTTTCTAGAGCAGTTTAAAAACTGGGATTTTTAATTTTTTTTTAGATGTTAAGTGTCAAATTATAAGCAAAAAATATTTTTTTACTATCTTCTGTTACAGCCCAAGACTTTTTCTTCCAGTACACAGATTCTTTTTATTGTTGCACTATTTACAATTATGCAAATAGAGCCCAAACTACTCAAGTTTCATAGTTATGTTTTAGTAATCAGGTGCAAAAGTTGTCTGGAAGTAACATCTAAACACTGAGGCTACCAAACGGGTTTTGTTTATTCTACATAGGTTCAAAAAAATACAGTCACCCTTTTACTCAGCATAGTGCTGAACCACTCACAGTGTTGCAACAGACCTTGAACTGCTTTTGTTTTCCAAAGAGCCACCCGAGTGTAACATCACCCCATTTGCATGGAAGTGATCCCAAACTTGAAACTACTTTCGTGTCATCTGCTTCGTTAAACTGACACTGATAGGAACTGTTTACAGTTTGAAAACATTTCACAAGTAAAAGCTGGTAAACGAACCGTCTCTTTGTATTGTGGAAGTGAAAAGAGCTCTCCTTTAAAAAGAGCAAAGTTCTGAAGAATTAGTTAAATTATTTAATCTCATATAGTTAACTGACATTACCCTTTACTAAAATGAATAATTTAGCCTCAAGTAATGCTGATATTGGGGAAATATCATTAACTAAAGAAAAATTACACTCAGTGTCTGGGCTCCAAGCTCTACTGATAAGAGGAGAAAGCATTCAGACATTGCGTTAGGAGGACAGAATACTTTAAAATCTGATGGATGGTCCCTGCAGGCTTTGCCATGGCCCCTCCTGCTGACATTCTCCAGGCAACAAAAGCAGCTCAGGTACAAAACTCTGCTATCAAATGGGCAGTACAGTCACATCTTGGCTTCCACTGCCCCAAATCCCAACCCTGCACTCATAGGAAAAGATGTCACCTGAAATTTCAGGTTTAGAAGTGAGAGGAAATCGCACTGCTGTATTTATCTTGCAAAGTATTTTAGCTTTATTTTACTTCATCTGTTTAATCTCCATCTAAATAATAGTTTCATAACTCAATCACAACCCAGATTAATTTAATTAAAACATGAAAGTATCACGTTGTGTATCAGAAACAAATTGCCACCAAGATACTTATCTTTCAAGCCAACCATTTAGAACAAAGACCATCACCTCTGGAAATAAAAATTTATAAGGAAAAAAACTAATCCTCATTTTCTCAGATACCACATGAACAAAGATGTAACATAATGCTCTTGTATTATCTCAGCCAAAATACTGAAGGTCTTTTTAACGCCTGCTTGATAAAACTACAAGTTTATCATTGATAGAAAAGAAATTTAAAAGAAATCTGTTCAAATGCCTCAGAGTTTACTTCTGTTTCCTTATGCACCTCTTGGCAGAAGGGAATCAGCACATCACACATCACCTTAATTAGGTCTTTTCCTAAACAACACAAAGCTGACTGGCATGTTTTTCAAAAGCAGGAGCTTTAAATACGTAAAGGTAGTGTGCACCTAAAAAAAAATTCAAAGGAAAAAAACTACGAAGAATTTTGACAGATGTATGTATGTCAAATACTTATGGAAAATTTAAATGATGTCTGAACCAACTCAAAGTATTACCTGGCCTACTGCATAGACATGTTTGACCATAGAACTGATGAGAGAATTGGTTCAGCAAGCTAAGTTCAAAAGGATGTAATGGTATTTATTCTGACTCTTGCATTTTCATGATGATTTTATGGCTTCATTGACAGATCTGTAATTGCCTTCCAAGAGATGTCATGAAAGTAATGAGTCAAAGGGAGCAGACATCATAGAAAACATCTCAGAAAACACATCTAAGACTTGGGTAACTAGGTCAGGGAAGATAAATGGGTCGTGCTCTCCACAGTCTTAAACACTCAAGGACTAATAGCAGCAAACTTTAGGTGAGGAATGTTTTTTCCTAAACTGATGAAGGATCAGACTCCATTACTAGGGGACAACAGATCTCTATTTAGGGTTAAAGACAATCAAATACCTCTGCCCAACTCAGTGGAAGCAATTAGAAGTAATTCCTTTGTGAAGTGTCAATTAACGCTCTCTTTCATGAAAAATCTAAATCAGAAAATTAAGGAGCTGTACACTTTTGTCTCAATATCAGCTTCTTTCTTCCTATGGGGAGCCATGACAGCCACAGAGCTCAAGAAAAACCTTCTGACTTTATTATAATTACTGCAACATTTTACCCTGTTTCCATTTTGATTTCCCCCCAAATCCTGATAGAACAATTCAAATTAAAAAGCTCCCAGTCTTCTATAAAGCACTTTGGCAACAGGTCCAACAATAGGAAACAAACACCACTGCACTTAACTGAAATGAAAATGCTTTGTTTGCTGCATTACCAGACAATCATTACATTAAAAGCATTACATTTGAAGTCTTTGTTATATATAGCTCTGTGTTCACAAAAAGGGAAAAAATAAAAAAGAAGCAGTGCTGTATTTTGACACAGAACAAACAAAAACGGCTTTCTATGTGAACTGGTGAAAGTTCTGTGGTTTTTCAACACAGTTTGGCTGAAAATTTCTCTCCAACATTTCTCTCAAAGAGGTTTCCTCCTACGAGGTCCACTGCCATTCACTCTGCATGAAACTGTAAATGCATTACTAATTGACACAAACTTTCAAGTGACGGATTATAAATTAATTTGCACTTTTCTGTGATAATTTTGTATTAATTAAATGCATCTTATTAATTAAGTGAAAATTAAATCAGCTCTTAGAAGGAAAAGTAAAAATTAATTACTTTGTGGCACGTTTCATCAAATATATCAAGGAATTCTGATCTCAACGTTACTATATTACATCACATTGTACTGTTAGTAAAGATGAAGAAAAATCTGGTAAGAAGAGGAAGATTTTAATCATAGAAGACATGATAAAGTTCATGTGGGAGAAAGAGTTAGAGCTCAATTCATGGTTGATACAAACATGGTCATCTGCTCATGGAAAGACCATTAAGAAACTTGGTAGATTAAGTGGGTTTAGATAAAGGATCGGGGATATTAAATGCAAAGCCTCACTTCATTCTTACAAGTCAGTTCATCTACTAAATCTAGCTGTTTTTGCCTGTTAGTAGAAAAACGAGAAAACTCCTCAAGTATTTACATTCCCACAAAAACTAAGAAATGTCCATCATGGACATTTTAGTGAAAGTGAATGCCAAAAACCGACAGGAAGGACAGCAATCAGGAAGAGAAAATAAAACAGTATCTGGTAGGCATTTTTTGATTCAGACTTTCAGAATTCTCATTCCTTGAAGTTTCTAAATGTCTCATAGGTTTGAGTCTCAAATTTCAAGTTTTACATTGGAGTTGATATCATGACATCCTCAGTGGACACATGTAGATTTCTTTCAAAAACCAGAAACAAATTCATAGGTCCTACTTCTGCCTTTGCTGTGGAGTGTGTCAGGAAAAATTCTGAAGTGGGTGGAGCTGCCCTGGTGAACTTCCGAGGGAAATGAGGGGAGAATGACTGACTTCACATTCAGAGCAAACAGCATACTCCAGAATTCATCAAGAGCATTTTCCAATGCAATGCAATATTCATAATAATGTCTCGTTTATTGCCTGATGTTTAAATTACTCAGGTTCTACAGGTTATTAAAAGAAAAGAAAGCAGTGACTCCCACAGAACTGAAGAGCCCACTTTTAAGGTGCCAAACTGATTTCAAAAAGAGCTGAAATCCATTAGGGCTTACCAAAAATCACAACGAACTGTGTCATGGAGGAGGACAGGGCACAGGACCCATTTAGAATCTGACACCTTTTCACTTTACCACAACGGTGATGAACAAACAGCATCACCTTCAAGTCTTCATAGCCCTTACTAAGTCAATTAATTAAATGCTAAATCCTGCATTCTCTTTGGCCAATGGCAGAGAAATGTTGCTGACCCTCCTGGCACAGTGCACGGAGCGGCCAGGTATGAATGCAAGAACTATTCACAGCCAGTGATCACAGCAAGGAAAAGCAAAGCGGGACCCATCTGTCTGTCAGAGCTCAGACCCCTGCCCGGTTCTGCTGGCTACATGGACAGTTTGTTTAAATGTAGATTAGTTATATTACAATTTCTATTCCTCTTCTAACAAATGCATATGCATTTGCCCTGTGTGACCAGAGGAAGATGAGACTATCCTATTGCAAACTAATCTGGTGCTGCATACACACTTCTGCAGAGGAAAATAAATCACTGAAGTGTGACTTCGGTGTAATAAAAATGTGTTGTTCCCCTTAAAGAACAGAAGTACAAACACTTCACATTCTGGGTGATCGAATGATACCCTTGAAAAAGAAAACTGCTGCAGAGGATATCCAACACAGCTAAGTATACCGAATGTTAAGTGCTGGTCCATCTAAATACAGGTAAAAGAACAGTTTCTTAGCAGCAAAAACTTCATTTTAAAGAGGAAAACAAGATATCTGCCACAATTTTTAGTAATATATTTTCCCACCTTATATGACAAAGGATTTTTCAGAAGCTCAGACATGAGTTTCTCTGATGTATTTCTTGTCCATCAGATACCTTTTCTATTCTGTCAGTGTAAAACTGATCAGAGGTTACGGACCTTTGATATCAATAACTTTTATAATTCCTTACACATTAATACACACAGGGATGCATGTGAATTTAACAATAAAAAAATATATAATCACCATGAGTACAGTGAGTACTGCTGACAAATCACATGCTGCTCCAAGGATACCAAAAGNATATTTTCCCACCTTATATGACAAAGGATTTTTCAGAAGCTCAGACATGAGTTTCTCTGATGTATTTCTTGTCCATCAGATACCTTTTCTATTCTGTCAGTGTAAAACTGATCAGAGGTTACGGACCTTTGATATCAATAACTTTTATAATTCCTTACACATTAATACACACAGGGATGCATGTGAATTTAACAATAAAAAAATATATAATCACCATGAGTACAGTGAGTACTGCTGACAAATCACATGCTGCTCCAAGGATACCAAAAGACTTCAAATCAATATTCAAAAAAATGCCTCCTTAGCCTCTTTAAAATACACCTTTAAATAATCCAGACACAGAGTCTGTAAATATATTCAATCTACTTCCAATCAGACAAATGGCAAACTTGAATTATTTTGTTCTTCTTCTTCCTACCCATCTACTTAATTTCTGGTTTCATTTCTACTGAGCTTTCATCCAAACTGAAAATAAGCTCTTTTTTGGGATGACTCCTTGCTTCAATTGGTGATAAAATAAAAAGTGCAATTAGAATGCAATCAGATCTGGAAACAATGTATGATGATCAGAGGATTAAGAAACTAAACTCTCTCAGTTTATCCAAAAGACGGCTAAGGGCTGAGCTGATCACCACTTGCAATTTTCTGTGGAAGATATTTATATTAACAGCTCTCAGTCTGGCACAGAGGGGTAAAATTTTCTTATTTTCTGAATCCAGAAGGGTACGAGGCTCTTAAAACACACTCACTGGCTAAAAAGCTGGAGTGTCTAAAACCAGCTGTGAGGATCGAAAGGAACAACTCTGAAATTGTCAGCTTGAGGTCAAAGCAGTTTGATTAAGGAGTGCAATTATTATTTCCTCTTATCCTGCAAACGACAGAATTTACCAGAGCACTTTGTCATCAACACATGTAGTACAAACAATAGGAAATGAATCTATCTATCCATCACTGATAAACAGATGTAGGGGAGATATATTTTGTCTTGCTCATAATTACAATGCTCAGAACATCCTTCCCATTCGCCCATGCCATTATTCCATTTGCTTCACTGAATTCTGTTCTTTGCTTGGAAATTAAATCAGGTCTTGGATTTGAAACCAGGACAATATTGAATCCCAAATCTATCAAAAAGTGCTGTCTCCTTAACTGAGCAAAAATTTCCATTTCCCCCTCAAACTATTAATATTAAGATACAATCACAAGAAAGGAAAAAAAAAAAAAAAAGCTGAGTTGAGCTTTAGAATATATCTCTTCGCTGAATAAGTGACAAAAAGTTAAAAGCAGTAATTTAGGAAACTTAAATGTGACAGTGTGTGATAGATGTGAGTTGGCAAGGCAAGAAAATGAGAAACATTAAAATCATATATTAGAATAGATCAAGCTCTACATACCAGTTTATGTCAGCAAATTTCTTTTGATATGTCAAGTCCCTATAGGGCTAGGATTCAAGTATACTTTGAAGATGCATTTTAAAAGGAATATGTTTATGTTTAGAAACTTAATAAGGTCATGTGTGTACAGAAACCCAAGAAAAATAAAATTGAAGGCAATATTGTTAAGTTCACTGCAGAGTTTCTCACTGAGCAGCATTTCTAATGTTTTTCATGTTCTTCGGAACATTGCAGATTATTTTACTGATATAGTCTTCTGCTTTCCCAGGTACCAGGCGTAATGATGTAAAAGGACATGTGGGATTTTATCCCAAGCCATTGCCTATCAAAAATTATACCAAGTCAGTGAATTGCAGCTTGGTCAAAGGACATCAAGCAAATTGAATTCAGGCGTGCACCATCTCCCACTGGATGCTGTCAAAGGCTTTGTCACTACCAGCAGGGGAACAGAAGCCACATTCTAGTCAACATTGAGCCAGATATTTGCAGGGAGGCTGAATCCTTCTCCCTAGCTAGAATCCATAATATCACTGAACAGAAGGTCACTCAGTTATAAATAAATAGATTTGTACATTGAATCCTTGCCACCACTCCATTGTAAATACCACAGTGTGGACTAGCAATTAGATGTAATAGCAATGATTCTGCATCTGAGATGCTCCTATTAAAATCAGAACAAGGACTGTTTGCATATTTTCATACAGCAACATCACTATGAGGGGTACCTTCTTGGAACCAGTCATGCAAACAAAATGAAAGGAGGGATATGATACAAGCAGAAACTTGATAGCCCCAAGTCCGAGAAAGAAAAGAAGTATAAAGTGCTGGCAGTCACACCCAGCCCCGTTTCTCCACCAACACCAGAGCAGAGATATGCAATCCTAAGTGATCCAGCCAAAAAAGAGATTCCGCTAACAGTAGGAAGAGCCTCCAAAAGCTGAGTCTGCTCTGTAAAAATACTATTTACACCACACCACAGGTGTCGCCACTGCTATTGTAAAGCGCACCCAAGATGTGCAAACGGGGAAGCAAAATAAGGTGAGGCGAGATGGTCATTCCCCTAACATGGCACAGGAGGTTGGCAGCTGGATCCACAGAACTAGCGAGCTGCTGTTCTTTTGGCTCATTCTCGAGGGGTACTTGGCATCCCAGCAAACAGTAAAACACTGGGCAAAAACTTCATCCGGCCCTAGTGAGGTGCCTGTCAGATCCAAGGGGTGCAGGTGGTCCCAAATGGAGCCACATAGTGGCACCAGCAGTATTTCTGCACAACACTTCAGTCTTGTGCATCTTATAGCTGTGGAACACAATCAGGTGTGATTAGGTTTGCATTCACAGAAAGATTATTGGATTCCCTCTCTTTCCCTTTAAACGAACAGCTCAATTCCCCTATTTGCACTCTGCATTCTGGTGGATAAATAAACCTCCTGCTGGTACAGCGAGCAAGTTTATAGTTTACATGTACATGCAGAAAACCAATGATCGTGTGTAATGCCTTGCTCCTCCTAACTATGAATGGATCTGCATAAAGCCATTTGAAAGACTGATGTTTGATAGCAATATAAAATGGCACAAATGCTTAAATGATTCTGAATCAAAGGTGAGCCAAAGGTAAATAGCATCTAGAATGACAGGGTGGACCATATACTCCCTCAGCAGCCACCCAGACCCATCTGCATCTCTGAAACCATCAACACAAGTGCCTGTGGACTCTGCCAGGAAGCCAGATGCCATTTTCTGAAAAACTGTGTTCTATAGCTTGGCATCTGGTAATTGTGATGTCCAGCCAGTAACTGTGAGGGGAGGAAAATATATTTTCTTCAGTAAACATTACTTCAGTGAACAACAAGCAACTGATCACCCCCGTTTAAAGATGTCACGCTAAAGAAAGAAGCATAAAAGGCAGGAAGAAAGAAGAAAAAACAAAACACCAACGAACCCACAGAGACTTTATTAACCCATAAACACAAACACACAAAAAGAAATATTTCCCTGCACTAAGAGTATGATAAACTCAAGGTTTCATTTATGAGCTCTCATAAATGATACATTTTTAGGAAGGTTTTACTCAAGCATCTGTAGAATTTGTTCAGTTCTTTATTTTCATCCAAATAGTCTATTGGCAATAGGAGGGAAGGTTATGAGACAGCCCTGGTTTCATGGACCATCACCTCCCCCTGCCAACCCCTCCCCAGCTTTGAGCTGAAAATGTTGCAATCAGCAGACCACTAGGAAGCCTTCCAAACTCCACAGTTGGATAACAACCAATCCTCTCTCATCTGCTGCATGTTGAAATCTCACACAATGCAGGAGACCAAGATTTTACTGTGGTGAGGTTGGAAATCAGACAATTCTGTGCAAAATGCGAGGGGGGGTTTCTCTTCGGAAGAGCTTCAGTGACTGAAATAAACTAGCCTGTTTCCAAGTCTGAAAACAAAACTACAGTTACTGATACTCCATTCCCATATTCTACCATGACAGGCTCACAACAAGCCTTCCTCCATCACAGATTAATGGTAAAAATTAGGTGATCATAAAGTTTTTCTAATACCGTCAACAATGAACCTCAGTTTTTGTAATAACTTGGAAAAACCTTCGAAAAAGCCTTGTTGATCTCTTCAGGTTTTCAATCAAGAAAAGACACTTCAAATTATAAATATTTCTGTCTAAAATCTTTTAAATAAAAGCACAGATCAGTAAGACTAACCCTTCATAAATTTATTAAAGTAGAATATGAACCATGTTCTTAATTTGAAAAAATGCATGCAAATTCTTTTCTGATCTTTCTGTATTTTCTGCCTAGTTTGCTGCACTTGCATTCAGAAAGAATCTGCACATCACCACCATAAAATATAAAAGATTTGGATGACAGAGCTATCCCCTAAACTGGGATTGTAGTTTGTGCCCTTTCTTGTATAATCAGAGCCAGACTCCAACCTGTGAATCTGTTAAACTTGTTAAAACTTATCATATTGCCAAACAAGGGTATTTCTATACCTAACGTTTCACAAAATATTCAGAAACAACACTTAGCACCAAATTAGAGCCTTTTATACACACAAAGACTGCAGAATATTGATTACCACAACATTTGTGCCATCAGCAGTCAGGTATGCACAGGTTATACAATGTGAAGCCTAACACAGGACGCCAGTTTTAATTCAAAGCCCTCTTGTTGCTCAGTTTTTGAGAAATAAAGTCGAATTTAAGCATTCATCTCCCTTCAAATGCAAAAGTCCCAGTTTTGTCATTTGTAATGAAGTCGCCTAACAAGGGATAAAAGATTATTGGCAGGAAAAGACAACTGCAGTACATTAAAAGCAGATTAAGGTTGTAAGAAAAAACTGTGGCAGGAAGGAACTTCACAGTTAAGGAGAAAAGGCTCCATATGTCTTCTAACACCAAGATACAATTGGGGGCACCGAGGAAGTCATTAAGGAGATACCCCCTCGTGTGCTGGAATTACAAGACATATGGCATGTTTTCCCTAAATTGTGGATTTTCTTGATTATCTACCATCAGCATACAATTCTAGTGCTTTTCAAACACAATTTTTAAAGCGAGAAAACAGTATTAGAAGTAGTTTCCTCGTGCAAGAACTGTTATGTTGCCTGTCTACGTCCCTCAGAGAAACCAAGCACATGAAGACTTGAAAATACCCATGGAACATGGGCAGTGGCAGAGTTCAAGCCACATTCCCAAGAATGAAATACGTAGTAGTACCAAATAAATTTTGCTCTATTTCATGTTGCACATCAAACTTGAGGACAACTTCCAAGTTTTAAGAAGGCCATGGAGGCAGAAACCCGATGGCAAAATTATGACCACCCATCTGAGTTAAATTAATCCTCAGTGACACATCCTAAACTGCAAGGGAACTAAATCATACAGTAGTACTTGTATTGGTCACCTAAACCCCTCAGAACTCCATGGAAAGTTCTAGAAACATCCTGTGTCACCAAATGCTAATATAATCACTTAAAAAATAAAAAAAAATCTTTCTGTGCACTGGAGAGAATTAAACAATTATTATTAAATTAATTATGTCATTAAATAGCATTAAATAAGCATCTAGTCTTTCAGGCTGTTGGAAGGATCTCTCAACATAAGCCATCCTATCTTATCCAAGAAGTTTGATTTCGTACCACAGCACCAAGTGTCTGAGGGGATGCCTCTCACAGAGCAAATGTGTGCAATGGTAAAATCAATGCTCAGCCACAATCCAGGGACAGGTCTGGATTCAGTGTATCACATAATGGTCATACTACATATCGCAATAAGATCACATGGTGGGGACACCTGGGATGAACACACTCATCTGTGAGCCATGATCTGGTTCACCACATTTAATAAAATCAGAATTCATAGATGAATTTATCAATAAGTCCAGAACTATTGTCTGTAAATACAATATACTTCACATTATCATATCTTTTGCAATATGAATCCTTTTTATAGCATGTATTTTCTACTCATTTGGCAAAATCTAGTTTCATATATTCCACTAATATTGCATTAATAATCTTTTAGCACCATTTAATTTTTAAGCAAATTAACATAATGAACTACACTTGAAAACTAGTCACAATTTCATTAAGATATTTATTTCAATTTGCTAAAACGAATCCATAATAAGCCTACAAAAAATCTATTAGTAATACCATCATAGTTCCTGGTATGTTTTCATTACTGCTAATAATCTGACTGAAGTCAATGGTTCACCCTAAGAGCTGTGAGTCACGGTAAGGAGCTGATCTGAGAATGAAAAACAGTTTTTCAGATTGTAAACTAGGCAAAATATAAACTGTGGCACAGGGGCCCTCACATATTGGTGAGGTCTCTCACAACATGTCAGAACTCTCTAAGGCAATTGCAGCATCAGAGTAACTTTTAGGCCTTCAATACTGCTTGAGAGGGTCCAGAGAAGGGCAACGAGGATGGTGAAGGGACTGGAGGGCAGGCCCTACGAGGAGCGACTACAGGAACTGGGACTGTTCAGTCTGGAGAAGAGGAGGCTCAGAGGGGACCTCATTGCTGTTTACAACTACCTGCGGGGAGGTTGCAGCCAGATGGGTGTAGACCTCTTCTTCCAGGCTGACGACACCAGAACGAGAGGGCACGGCCTCAAGCTACGCCAGGGGAGGTTTAATCTTAACGTTAGGAAGCGGTTTTTCACAGAGAGAGTAATTGCATATTGGAATGGGCTGCCCAGGGAGGTGGTGGAGTCGCCATCCCTGGAGGTGTTTAAGAGAAGACTGGACGAGGAGCTTAGTGACATGGTCTAGCTGGGGGGTGTAGGGCTGGATGACGCTGGGCCCCTTCCGGCTCGGAGTGGCCTGCTAGGCTGTGAGGCATCTAGGTTGGTGTTACGCTCTGGGATGTGTTCTCGGTCTCTGTACGGGTGTTAGATGGTGAGTTGGACTAGATGATCCTTGTGGGTCCCTTCCAACTCATAATATTCTGTGATTCTGTGAATACAGAGGTTGAAATGCTGATTAAACTCTTTTTTTAATTTTTACTGTATGACTAATGCCAAGTTGGCTCTTTGAGAGGCACTGCTGATACAAGCAGAATCACCCTGTTTTAACTGAATTTGACCTAAACTTTTCCCATGCCTTTGAAAAACTCCCTGTGTGTGAGTTTTTCCTCTTTCAGGTGTGTGGGGAAATTTGGGGTGCTGTCTGAGCCCAGCACTCCCTGATCAGGTTCCTGTCAGCTATTCCACACATAGAAGGTGTAGTGTTCAATACGAATTTAGAGATACTTGATATTATACAAGACGTGGGTTCAAGCCAGCCCAAAATCCTCTAAAGCTCTTCTTGCTGGATGCTGAGATTTTATACTCTCTTTGCAGCCTGTCAACTCATTCACGAAAAACCTTTCTTTTCATGTAATCATACATGCACAGCCTAATTTGGAAATGTCATGTGCATTATTTTTTTGCTGAGGACCCCTTGTAGATCTCAAATCTAGGAAAAGAAAATTTTCTCAAAACTTTACCAGGTTTTAAACTAGCATAAAATAACCTGCTTCCTCCAAAGTGACTCTATACTGTCTCATTTTTCAATAAGATGAAATAAATCAGAATCAATGGGTTTATTTTACTTTTTTCCCCAATAAACCTTTTAAAATATCTTTCTAACAGAATCACAAGGTTCACTTTTCAGTTACTGATATCACATTTCTTTAAATGGAACTATCTTCAAGGATAAATACAAAAAGACATCACAATTCCTAAATGAAACAAATAATAAAAACCCGAAATCTTTGCAAGCAGATGTTGGATCTTCAAAATTAGGAAGGAACAAAAGAAATCAACACCTTCCTTTCTCTCTCTCTTTGGGAACACACATCTCTATTCTTTAGATAAGCCTGAATAAGGATTACTGTTCTGAAACCCCCTAAAACTTTGTGGCACTTTTGACTTGGATTCACACATTTCTGCAGTCATCAGACTCTTGGAAACACTGCATATAATTAACTGGATTTGAAACAGCTTAAACTCCACACGCTCACAATCCTACGGGGTTTTCATATGTATAGAACTATAGTTACCAAATCACACGAGATCGCAAATCCTTTGGAGGTGGACATAGTACATTATAAAAGGAAATCTTACGGGAATGTAAGGCTAAAAGAAAATTTTCTTTGTTTGTTCTCCAGAACCTTATGAAAAGAATAAAAATAACGCTTTAGTAAGGACAATATTGATGATAATTGTCCAAAACTTACATAAATCTGTAAACAACACTGACCAAGAGGAGGAATTATGAAAACCCCCACAGCCTGTTTATGGTAATTTCTTCTCTAAATGCAATGTCTGAATAAAACATTCATTTGCCCTGTAAGTGAATTCTCATAACAATCTTTTGCTTACAGGACTTGAACTCCAACCAAAATGTGTCCTCACTTTTTATTGTTTCTTCCTTCATTTTATTTGAAGCCTCACTTCGCCCCTGCACACACACCCAGCAATAAGACTCCTGAAGGCTTCTTTTCCCTCTTTTAGTTTCAATTATGATGCTCTAAAACCAATATTTTAACTTCTTAATTAACCTTGACTCAGACAGCTTAGGTAATACAATGACAATACAGTCTAAGTAACATGGTAATATTAAAAACCAATTTCTATAAACTACTGTTTTCTCAGTTTCCTTAAGTACCTGATAATAGAAAGTTTGGTTTGGAGTTTTTTGAAATATGAAAAGCATTCAGGTGTTCAAAAATTTGTGAAACAGGGTAAAATTATTTGATATTCATCTTGCTGCTTTCAATACCCTTCTCACAAGGTTATGATATAAACCAGCATCTCCAAGCCAATGAGCTACAGAAACTTGTCTCCTGAGCCCAATCAAGGACCTGAAAAGCAACTTCAAAGATATTCTTGAGCTGAAGACCCTTACTTACTTATTTCAGATTTATTAAGAGAAAAAAAAAATCCCAAACTTTCCAGTTTGAATGGTAATTGGAGAAAAAGGAAGACATTAAATGAACTAGTGCAATACTCTTTTTCTATGACAAGTTTAAATCCAGTCATCATGGTCTGAACAACAAAAAAAAGGATGATTGTAATACATATAAGTCACAAATTAATAACCGTTTGAGCTGTTAAGGGTCTATCTGGTGAAGCAAAACACACTTAAGCCTGGTACTGTTTCAATAGTAACAACAGGTGAAAAGAGATATAGCAATGTTTTACCTACCAATGACACAGAACCTCAGATATTTCTTTCTCTACCCCTCTTCTAAGCACCAAGAGAACAGTGAAACTGTTTAGTGACACTGTTGAAGACATAGACCTACAGAATGTGCAAGTTCAACTCAATGACTAAAGTTGTTTTCAAGGTGAAGCTACTGAAGTATGACAAACATCTATTTAAGAACATTGTACCATATAAATAAAGCAATCACTATAACTTAAAAAAACACCAACAGCTTACCAGTTTGCTTTTAAGTCATGAGATGTCTGGATGGCAGGAGATGATTCCAGCTATTTACACTTCCATTAAACTGAACGAATCACAAGAGGAGCTCTCATCTCCTACTGAATTTCTCCAAGTCTTCAGTGCTCTGAATATATCCCCATTTTTCCTTAAACCCATCTAACTTCATAAACAACCTTGTGCTAGAATTAATAATGACTTACAAATCTCTAAAAGGCCAAAATCAACCATTTCTCTGAAAAGTTGTGGGAGCAGGAGAGAAATAAGCTTCTGCTCTTGCTTACCATCAGAAAATAGCAGCAGTGTCTTGATAAGCTACACCTGAATTGATTGGTGACCTGTTTGCAGGTGTAAACTCTTCCAAAACACTTTTAGCATTTTTACAAAACTGGCCACCTGTGTTTTATTATTGGATATCAAGATAACTGGTGCCCACAAGCAGTAGGATACATAATTAATGCTGAATTTTGATCCTTTGGTATCTTTTCCACTAGGACCTTCCCAAAACACAAGAAAATGACAACATCTTGCCCTTGATTACATATAGCATTGAAAATTGCATTTTACATTGAAAAATTACATTAAAAATTACATTTTCCATTGAAAACTGCAAAACTTTTTACTCAATATTCAATAACTATAAGCCAACTCCTGTAGGAGTATTTTTCCTGGGACTAAACACACAATAACTTCAATGAATGGACATTTCAACAACCAAATGGGGTTTGCTCACTCAGAGTCGTAGAATTGCTCATTAGAACCACTCATCTTTCTGTGAATATTTTCCCTTGCCCAATTACATTATTCAAAAAAATATTAAAAATTCATCCAGAATTTTGAAACACCTCATGCTTTCATTCTTCATTTCTTCTCCTAGTCTTCTGCCCTTCCCTGAGAGATGCTGCAATTTCTGGGAAGAGGGATGTCTGCAGTGCTCATAAACTGGCCCCGTGACTTCAGTCTGGTGTAGCACAGACAAACTGAGTCTGTGACAGACAAGGTGAGAGCAGTAACCACTTCACACACCCGGTTTCACTCTGCTGCCAAGTCTCTGTCAGAGCCCAAAGGCACGTTAGCTCGGAGACACCGCTACTATTTCTTAGCAAAAGCATCTGTCTCAGCTAAGACACCTTTCTAGGGGGATGACAAAACAAATTTTGACATTATAAACCAAGCATATGTATTAATACCTAAAGATCAAGAGAAAAAAGCCACCAAGGTGGCCACATTGGTAACACAACATAGAGAAGCACTTTTTCTAAGAGGGGAAAAAAACGAGAAAAAGCAGTGCATCACGAGTAGCCTCTGTGTGTGGCTATTGACTAGTTGACAAAACAGTCTAAAAATCAATAGCATTTTCTATGGGAAGTTAGATAACTTCCCCATAATATAAAAGAAGGTCTGCTGAGGAATAGATGTCATCTCTGCTGATGGCTTAACTACAAATATTTCATTTATTTATTTTTGCTTCTTGAAGAGCTCAGTAAGTTCAGTCTTGGTACCAGCACCCCAAGGAATAAAAGAAAATAGTATTCCCATATAAAAGGAGAATCAAAGCTTGAAGCCATGGGCAGTGCTGAACACTTAGCACTTTGCTTGCTCTAAATATCAGAAAAATTACCTCAAACCCTTGAGAAACACTTACTGGTACAAAATTGATCTGATGATGTAAAGAGAACGGGCTCCCAGAGTGAAATCTTAGCACATCCTCTTTCCCATAGGATTGAAATCCTGTTATGCTTCATCTCTTGTTATGAGCAAAATGGAAAGCACCTTATAACCTACTGACAAAATACTAGTTGTCATCCAATTTTTGTATGTAGTCTGCTCATGACAATGACAAATTTCAACAGTTAGCTAAGAAGGAAAAAAAACCAAACCAAAAACCAACCAAGTTCAGCCAGCAAGATTTAAAATGTTTAAATCAAGATTTAGAAAAGGTAGATACAGCCTGAAAAAATAGTCCCTGCTGTAGGGGAGGGTTGGGTTGTTTTTCTGCTGCAAATGGAGCACAAATATTACTCAGGTGCATTTCTGCTTCCCAGATGACCAACTGGAAAATTGCTGTGTGCATTCATCTGGTCACATGCAGCTCATATTACTAAAGACAGATTACAGATTTCTTTCCAACATGAAACGGGCATTTGTAGGAGGGGGTTAATTTAAAAATGACAGTAAACATACAGCATTTCTTTGTCAATAGTCTTTGTCAATTGTTATCCTGGTTTTGCCATCTAACACATAATTAGTTATAATCATTTTTAAGGGAGAAGTAGATCATTTTCCTTTCTTATTAGCATATCCTTTACTCTTTGTCATGGTCTAATCTAAATACAACTGCAAATTTAAAAGTATTTTATTTTTACTGCAGGAAAAGTAATTAAATCAATGTTGTATTTGTGGAGCGGCTTTCAAGTATTAAAGTAACTTGATCCCAAATGAACTTAAAATTTTAATTCATTTTACCTTATGCTGGCTGTGGAAGAAGTCAAATTTTTAAATGCAATATGACATATGGCTGTTCATTATTTATACATTCTGTAGCAGACTATAAATTTTACTTTGGACATATATCGAAGCACTGAAACCATTTCAGTTGCAAACACATAAATCATAGTTACAGTTATTAGTCTAAATGTAATGCCACCCAGGTTCTAGATCAAAACCTTTAAAATCCATTATAATTGACGTCTGCTGCATAACTTATGTCTGATTTTATTAAAGGAGCTCATTATTATTTATACCTTTGAAACATTATATTCCTTGCTGTGTAACCAGCTAAATGGGAAAGATTTGAGGAATGGAGGGAAAGAGGAGGGAACAATAGTCTACAAACCAGGAAGAATAAGGCAATAATAGAGGACAAAATGTGCTGAAATGAAATTACTCAATCCAAGATATGGATTAACCAGCCTGCACTAGTGACTGCCGTTCATTTGGGACAAATGAAGCAGGAATTCTGTGTCAGTCAACTCAAACATCAGTGAAAAAGCTACAAACCCAACTTCATTCCCCTGTGCTAAATGTTACTTTACAAGAGGGGAGGGAGAAAGGTTTCACACAGTGCCTATAGCTTGAAAAATCACTGAAACAAAACAGAAAAGGCTGAGAGGCCCTTACAGATTTATTAGGAGGCTTTTTGCTGATGACCTGTTTCCTTTATGTAGTCAGGATGAGAAGTGCACTCTGGGACACACATCCTGTAAACATGAGCAAGTCCTTTGCTTTTTCATTCCTTTGCCGAACTGGTTGAACCTCAAAGCCAGGAGCGTGTTTTGTTCTGGACCATAGAGATTTTTTCATTCCCTTCCCGATTTTCTTTTTGTGTTCAAGAACAGCTTTTACTTAGCTCTAAAACGTAGCCAGAAGAAAAAAAAAATGAGAGAGCATCTATGTCAGTTAGATGACTACTGAGGACCTGACACTGCTATCTCTAAAATCAATGGCAAGACTTCAAAAGACAAGGGATCCGACTTTCAGATGGTTTGAAGTTTCCAGTGAAGGAAACAAATCTCGGAGACGCTGTAAATTAGATATGCGTGAGCTATTGACACTTTCCCCATAGGGGCAGGGAAGGACTTGGAAAGGAACACAGGCCCAGCCTGGGTTGGCACCAAAATATTTGTTGACTGATTTGCTTGGAACAGACACCTTCGTTGCCCAGTCCACCTCAACCTTGTCTACTTTTAAACTAAGTTTAACGTAACATATTTCCACATTACTTGTAAGTTCACATTATTCTTGTATTACTTACGAGAAATATATGTACATTTAATTGTTTCAACTCCAGTTTGCCATGTTCATGTTAGCTGAAGATAAAAATACTCAAGAAAATTAATTATCATTCTCCACATCTAGCTTTAGTTTAGCAACAATATGCAGGAGAAGGATAATAAAAGGAAAGGCTGCACTTGGAGTACAGTAGAGCTGGTGATCACACAATTTCACATCTTCCTTGAGTCCTGAGTTAGTCATATTTGGCCTATATACAATAAAATATCATTTGTGGACATACTTTGCATATTTTGGTAAGTGTTGAACTTAACAATCATTTTTTTTTTCTTATTTATCTTTAAACACTTTATATTTTACTTAAAGTTTCATAACGTGAGCCAGTGATAGACCTGGAATTATAAGGATGCCCGGTCAGTACAAAGTAGTACCAAGGGTATATTAAGCAGTAGCTATAACAATATATTAAATGCTCATCTGCTATTATAAATAAAAGACTTTTCATGTGGTAAAACCAGACAACTTATGTGTCCTGAAATCAAGCAAAATTTTAAGAACAGGAGAAAGGAAACAGCAAGTATTTCCACTTGCTAGAAAAATGCAAACAAATATTATATCTTAAACTTGTATTTTAAGTTTAAAGTGAAAGAGAAATGTGTTTTTAATACAGATTGAAGTGCTAGAAAAAGAAATTTTAAAAATCCAACACCAGTTTAGTAGTAAGAATTTTCACTTTAAAATAAACCTAATAAATATGGAGAGTATTTTCCTCACAATTAATCACGCCATACAGAACTTCTTAATAAAAATTATACCTTTCCTCCTGATTAAAAGACTGAGCTTCTTATTTAATCCTTTTCATTGAACATGTTGTCCATTCCCAAGTTTTACACCAAGTCCCTTGTCCCTAAACACTAGCGTTGGTTTCTATTCAAATAAACTTCAAATTTTGCAGATCAAGGAAAGTTCAAGTGTTGAAATAAAACACAGGAACAACTGGCCACCTAGACCCTGAATCTGGATAATTTGTAAATCTGCTTGTGCAGGCTGACAGTAATAATAAAAACTCATTAATCATGTAGGGCTGTAGTGCACGCTATTCTACAATAGCCCTGCAGCATTTCTTTGCTGTGGGGACAATATGCTTCATAAACTCAAATTAGTGTGCTGCAAAAGCTAATTGAATGCACGTGTGGTCCTTTGCCTAGGGATAACATACACCCAAAAGTCAAATGGTCTTACAGCTTTCATTACTTGCTTAAGAACAGCTGATAGGCTTCTGCACAGCCCAGTAAGTCAGTCTATAAATTATCTGATTTTCTGCTTCTTTTCTATGAGTGGCTTCATTTTTCGTTTGAGTGTGCAAATTCTCAACCAAAAGGAAAAGAATAATTCATTGGTAGTTGGCCATATTTGAGCTCAGTGTGAATTTTTGAATTGGAGGTCCTGCCAGTTCTGTCCTCTTTCCTCAGGCTCAGGTTAGTTATAAAAGACTCAAAGATCTTAGTGACATGGTCTAGCTGGGGGGTGTAGGGCTGGATGACGTTGGGCCCCTTCCGGCTCGGAGTGGCCTGCTAGACTGTGAGGGATCCAGGTTGGTGTTATGCTCTGCGATGTGCTCTCGGTCTCCTTACGGGTGTTAGATGGTGAGTTGGACTAGATGATCCTTGTGGGTCCCTTCCAACTCATAACATTCTGTGATTCTGTGATTCTGTGATCAAGTGGCAAAGAGTTGCTGATTTAGGTTCTTGCCTTCAGATATTTAGATTTTAAATAACATTCTCCCACAGGTATTTTCTGGGCCACACCTTTATAAGTCCTGAGGACCCATTTACATCCTGCCTCTGGTGCTCTGTGTGAGAAGGTTGATAAGAGATTTAAGATCCCAAATGAAAACAGATCCTTTATCTAATGAATGTGAAAAGCTAATCATCTGTATGCTACGGCCCATGAAAATGATTTTGCTGCTGGATGAGTAGCTCACTGAGCTTTAGTTCTGATTTTATATTAATTAAGTTTGTTATAAGATTGTGAACCTGTAGAATACTTTATTATCATAGTTACTGAAATATTTACTGATATAAGTCAAAGTACATGCAATGCAACAAAACATTGAATTGGCATAATATTAATATCTTCTTCAATTTGTGTACTGCCACAATAAAGTGAATAGACTGAATGCATACTACATCAAAGATTAAACCTCTTCTCCCCGAAAGAATTAGCCACATTGGCTAGTAGAATTCCAATCAGTGGAAAAACATATGATTTTGTTCCACTTATCTTTACTGTACATGACTGCTGACAATATAACCTAGTAAGTTCTAGGGAAAAAGAGGCTGTATTTCAAACTTCAGTGATTTTCCCATGCCCTATTGCATTAATTCATTCGAATAAAGGTATATTTTTAATGTTGTTGTTCCTCAAAAAGAGTTTCTTGCCCAGTGTATGGCTCCCACTGACTCCATAGCTTATTAGAAATTCAGAGTGGAAGACCCCATATCCAACACTTTATACCATATTTTAAATACCAGTAAACTTTGGGAAATCAGAGATAGTGTTGTTCAGAACACTAATAATGAATGATTCAAACCCCCATTGTTATCTCTCTAACTTGACAGTTGCATTTGAGTCATGACACACCAGGGACCAACTCTAATAAATAAGATTTTGTTTTTCTTTCAGAAATGACATCAAATACAGCTGGTCCATTTTCAGAGGTTAACGGTGTACGTAAAGAAAAAAAAAAAAAGAAAAATGTGTAACCTACAGCTACAAATGTTGAGGAATATGGTCAATAAGGGTATGAATCTCAAAGTGGTCAGAGCTATGCTATTATTTTGCAAAGCTCCTTCAGCAGAAAAAGGATGATACCAAATAAAAGTGTAGCCATTTCCCTCCACCCTGACAGGCTTCTTTATTTTGCTTGGTTAAATCCAAGTACAGCCCTCCAGGTGCAGCACAGCCTATCATAGTCAAGCTGACTTCTTTCTGCATAACCAAAAATAAAACTAATTCCACCGTGCTCCTTATAGTTGGTCATTAGGGGAATCTCTAAAGCAGGGAAAAGAAGATGCAATGTGACTTCAAAACTGCCTTGATCCAGTAACATCAGCAGCAAATTGCTTTTAACCACACATACACTCAGGTACTCCTAAAGCCCTGAAATCTAAGAATATTTTACTTCCTAATATGAATAAATCGGTATGTATTTTAAATTAGTTGCTTCAGTTTTGATATCTACTACTAAATCTGATATTGGTGGGAGGTGTTTTCTCTGAAGAGTGTTTTTGCACACTATTTTTCATGCTCCTTGGGATAGGCATCTATTTAGTTGTTTAGCTTGTCTTCAGCTACCAAACATAAGTGTAGGAAATTGCATTAATTTGGCAGTTATTAGATTTGTTTAATGCTTTTTCTTCTGTTATTATTAAATAATTGGATCTGAGAGTTATTTTAAAAGGCAAATGTCTTGCTGTTCCTTGGAAGGCTATTAAGAAGAAGAAGGGGCTAAGATTTGATTTCATGAAGGTTTTACTTCAGTATTCTACAGTTGGAACTGTGTCCTGTGTCCCTCACTTGTCCTAACAGCTGCTAGCTGGGGGCAATTATGAACACAAAGCTTGCAGGATACCTGGATGATATTTTTTGTCAAAAGTTTCTGCATTTTAATTTATCTGGTTAAAGCAGATTTAGTTTGGCCTCTCCACTCCTGCCCCTCTTCACTGTCCATCACCTTCCATCTTTTAATTTTGTTTTTCTAGAATGGCTACTATATCCTAATCCATATGACCAAAATTAATGTCAAAGAAATTTCAATTATTCTCATATTCAATTTAAAATGTCACCAAATGCCCTCAAGAGTTATAAGCATAAAGTGATCTGCTTATTAATGTGAATTTTACATTTTCACTTATATAGCTGGCCTTAGAAAAATACCAGCTTTTCTATCCAAGATTTTAGATGGGGAGGGGGTCATACCTTTGTAACCCCCAAAATAACACTTTAGATAATGTGCTGTAGGAGGTGTTCTAGGGACAAAAAAATAATTCTATAAAACATCTTTAGTTCTACAGAAAATCAGGTTTTTGAAACAAGTGGGAAAGAAGAAAATTTATCATTGCCCTTCTCTATGTGTAACATGAAAAGCAATAGTGAATGTATGAACATTTTCCCTCTGAAATGGATTTACATCAAAGGCAGACCATGAGTGCATTTTGAAGGTCAGGCAACCTTCCAAGCAACATCTCTACAAAGAAACATTCCCTACAAAGACTCATTATCTAAAACCTGTACCCCAAATTCTGACTGATGTCTCCCTTTCCATAAGTGGGGCTGTCAGTCTGGATGATTTGGTTGAAAAATATCACCAGTTTTGTTTCCTTTTTGTTCAAATATGGTACTTCATTGTAACTGCAGTGGTTCACAAATACCCAAGTTTAGCACTTTTGTCGTAAGAAAGAAGGAACAAGAAAGAGCCCTCGAATTCCATTTGCCTGCAGGCAGCAGTGCTGCTTCAAGCACAGGATAAACGATGCTGCCAGCTGTGCCTGGGCTTTTCTTGGTTGATTCAGACTCATTTGGGATGAAGGGTCTACAGGCAGGAAAGGGAGCTCTGGTGCATCACATCCTGTTAGGATCCAGGTGATGCCCTAACTAGGGACTCCCTGAATTGTAGGAGATGTCGTTCAGTACATGAGTGGAAAGTATTTTTCTTTATTTCAGCTGACGGGAAAGCTAATATAAATAATAACTGACTAAAGGACCATAGCCCAATACTTTCAGAATTTGTCTTGATGTTACATTATAATTGTCAGGAGGCCTGAGCAGCACAGCAGAGGAGCAGGGCAAGGGACGGGTAGAATACCAATAGGCCATAAAACACCAGAGCAGCAGTGACGAACAAAGCAGCCCTATTTTCCTATGAGCAGTGCAAACCTCTCTTCAAGGCTTCATCTCCCTTTAATACTTACGTTGCAAAACTTTTGCTTCTATCATCAAACAGCTAATTGCAGGACCTGTCCCCTTATGTCTGAATTCTCTGTCCCTGGAGCCACAGTTTCTCTCAGATTCTCTCCTCGACATACTCAGAAGACCTCACAGAGGTCACAGGATCTGAACAACTTTTCAATTCAGTTTATTTGGAGTATCTGACTCAGATTTCCAACTCTGAGGTATCAAGTGACTCTTACGAGCCTCTTCCAACTTGAGATACTCCGTTATTCTCTGAAGTCTACATGTACTAGGACAGGCTCGTCTGTCCATATAATTCAATTGAAAAGAATTTAACAGAGGTAAGTGGAAAATAAAGCATTGATGTCAGTCAAATGTTAAAAACAAGCTACTGACATTACTTGTGCACAGCAAATTCCTACAGGTCCACGTGGCAGAAGTGCGTATGTATTACTGCAACAACTGTAAACATTATCGTTTCTACAGGCTCCAAATGTTTTCTATATGAAACTTTGGGTTCTTTTAACTGAAAAAGAATATTTCTTTCTCAGTGTTGACAGAACACTATAATTCTTTATGGCAATGTGTAATTTCTTTGTAGTATCACCTTATCACACCAAGGGGTCATACCTTATCATACCAGGGGTCGATACAAATATAGTCAGGCAAATCTCACAACACGTTTTATTTTGGAAAATACAAATGCCAAAGTGAGCCAAATGGAAACCAAGAGCTTTTTATCCAGCCACACTGAAAAGATGATGGCAAAGACAACAACAAATACAGCTACTGACAAACCATTCCCTCCGTCCTAACTCAGAGGAATGGACTCTGTGGCCTCCTGAGCCCTATTTTCTGTGATCAACACACCGTGTCAGAGCCTGCTCCCTCCGGGAATGAGAGCACGGAGGGTGACAGCAACCTCCTGCCTTTTGTTCCAGTTTTCTCCTACCCCCAGCAGTCAGAGGTCTGCTGGTGACCCAAATTAAACTTCTGGCAGCTGGAGACTTTTAAACCTGAAGCTCAAATTGCTACAGGAATGTGGCCAGCCTTCCAGAATTAAAGCTTAATACGCCATATAGAAAGGTAGTGTGCATTTTACATCCCATTTGATAAACTGCAAACAAACTTGGCACAAAAAGTTTTTAATCAGTGGAGCTTGCTGGAGAGTGTATTCATTACTGTTACAAAATGGGATTACAGTTATTCATGATAGACTCGTATGCTCCATATATTTTTATTGTTATTTATTTTAAGGAATATTTTTACACTGAGACATAAAAGATTATATGCTATTACTTGTTTAACAGTTAAATATGACACTGGCAATATTCATCAACGTTTTCCAACTATCACTCCTAAAATTAGTTTTCTAACAGACATTTGGGTAGCTGGACCAATTTTCAGAAATGATGAACATCTCCTGTTTCCACTAGCAACTCAGTCTATTTACTGTATCGTGCACACTTCTAAGCACAAATTGCAGAAATTACTTTTAGCTGTGTTCAGAAAACTGGGAATAAGGTGTTGCTCGGTATTTAGGTTTTGGGTTTATGGGTCTTTCCCCAAACATACTTTTTTCTCTTAACTCATTGGTGGTAAGTAGATGATGACGATTTCTATCCAAAACATACCTTTTATAATCTCTGTCTGTAATGAGAACACACAGAGATTATAAGGACAACAATTTTCACCTATGATTCCTACAATTTCCATGTTTCTCCTAGATGTGAAGGTAAGACAAGGGCAGTTGGGAAATTTGAATTTTATTGTCTGCATGCACCTCATTTTTACGTCTGTGAATTTTCCTCTGCCCTCTGTGTAGGTCAAGAAACTGCGTAAACGTGACACTTTTTCAAATAATGTCATAAAATCCTCTCTGGGACAAATATCTCTGCCTTTACAGCTGCATCTTCTGGTTTCTCTGAAATTCATAAAACCTGAAATACTGAGAAGTCTTGCACTGTACATTTGTAAGAGTTTATATCAAGAATAATCTTTTTATACATCACAAAATATCTTTAATAAAATTTAAAGATTTAGCTCCACTGCATTTCCTACCTGTTCTTCACATGATTTAGGAATAAATTTTGAAGGAAGGTACACGTTACCTGTAGTAATCTGTGCATCCCTTCTGTCCTATTGTCTCAGCAAAGACAGGTGAACCACACAAGTTCTCCTTTTAATAAGTCTGTCTTAATACGCTTAAGCATTTTCAGACAACAAAGTCTGCATTACATAGAGAGATCTTTCAAAATGGTATGACAGAGAGAAAGGTTTATGAGTTCCTTTGCTAAGCAAGGAAGATTCAGTAATTGAAAGTGCCCACGGGCTTGGAGATTTATTATTAAGGGAAGTGTGCTGTAAACAAGAGTAACATTAAGGATTTGACTGTAATAATTCAATCTATCTAACTTTACAAAACAACATCTAAGTTTGCAAGTAGTAAGGTCTTGTTTACAAATAATTTGCAGCCTTCATGATGTAGGCAGCTTTCAAAACCTCCCAAATGAAAGAAATTTTATGAAATGTAAGATATTATTACTGAAGCACTGCTCACAAGTGTGTAGTTTAAACCAAGTGAGTTTTTCAATGAAACGGGTTCAACCTTTGTGCACTTCAGTGTGTGGGAATGAGAATAAAACAGCAAAGCAGAGTAACCTTCCTTTATGGCTGGACAAACATATCCAGCTGGCATGACAGGACTAGGAGCTGGGAAGTGGCAGGATCAGATGAACTTCAAGACATCTACGTCTGGTGGCAGCTGTCGCATCATCCTGCACTGGAGTCTCCTGTACACCTGGACAGTTCCAGTCTTTCCTTTCTGTTACTTCAGCACAGAATGGTGCTGCCTACAGCCACCCAAGCTGGGCAGGCCACACCAGGAATGAGTACACGAGTTGAGCAAGTCTCACCTCTCAGTGAGTGATCATCATTTTGATAAAACAGTAGAAATTATACAAACCACTAAAATACACTGAAGGAATTTGGCTTGAAAGGGAAAATATGCAGTTGTAGAAGAATGGGATGACAGAACTCTGATTTTCTTTGCCAGGACTTCCCTCTCCCCTATCCCAAATGTTGAAAAAGAGCACTCTATTTGCAAAATGAAGAACACATATAATAACATATAGCTGAATTTCTGTTCTCAGGAATTAAAGGTTCTTCCTTCCAGACATAACATTCATTTTAAATTGATTCTAAAGGAAGAAGATGAGCTCACATGGCAAAATGCTAAATACATACTTAGCACATCCCAACTGTCTAGATTCCCTCTCCTATCCAGGGTGATGGAAGGGGTATTTCTGCCCCTGCTGCTAGCACTGTGTTCTGGAGAGCACAGCTGCCTTCCTGCACAGACACACCTGTGGAATGAGGTGGCACCATCCCTGCAAGGCAGGCATTTATTCTGAGAGAGGGACAGACCTTACATAAGTCCCAGAGAACAAGATTAACATTTTCACCAGAGACATTGGATCTCAGAGGTTGTAATTTTTACAGGAAGATCGCAGACCTGTCGTTTGTACACACACAGCACTCCACACAATTATCCAGACACAGTGCAAAATGGGTCTTGGGTCAGACAAGGAGCAGAAAAGATTAGATAACCCTCTTGATCTTACATAGAAGCATATGCTGCTCCAGAGGAATTATTAGAAACTATCTGGACCTTAAGGACAAAATTGTTAAGCCAGTACTTAACTGACAGAGTTATTTTGCCATTACCTTTTAAGATGATAGGAGTTACATGGCTACTATCTTTACAATCTGCTACTGAGCAGAGCACTTGGTACAGACAAGTAAAACATGTGGTTTGGGGGTATGTATAAAACATGAAAGCAGGTATTTAAAATTATCCTTAATATTTATAGCCAACAGAATATATAGCTTAATTAAAGAAATATAAGAGGAGCACTAACAGAATTATTTTCAAGTTTCTCATAAAATCACTATCTTATCTGGGTCTCCTGATGGTCTTGCTTACAGAACTCATTTATTCATCTAGTTAGGAGTACATATTCCCGTTGTTCAAGGAACGAAAAGTACTCTCAGTTCTAGTGCTGCCATTATGCAGAGGTAGTTAATAAGATGTACTAAATAGCCTTTTACATCTCAAAAGCACGTTACAATAGTGCTAGATGAATGTTCATGCCAGTTAGGGGGAAAAAAAGGAAGTGAACTAAAGACTCTTCCATTTTCATGGCAACTCCTTTCTTAAGTTTCAAGAAAGTAAAAAGAAAAAAAAGATTTGATCTCTATAGAGGAGATGGTGACAATTAAAAGAAAAGGCTACACCAATCATCTATTGATTCACTGCTACACAACAGGCTTTATCACTGACTAAAAGAGCTTAATAAATGTAGTTGCCTAACAAGGTACAATGACTAGAAATCTTTTCATTTCCTCCTTTGTGAATAATAATGTCGAAGACCTTAAATACTTATGTGATGGAGAACACGATAGGCAGATATGGAGAAGGTCTTTTAATGCAAAGATACAAATATAGTCACCAGAAATTTGGCCAAAACTTGTCACATCCACCTGCCATTTAAAACTTGCATGGAGCTTATCCCATTCCTTTATCATATGATCATATATACTTAAAATTACATGCTTTTGTGCTTCTTTTTCTCCTAAATTAAGTGTTATTACTATATATTTATTATACTCAAGAACAGCCATAAAACCCTTTTCCTTATATTTGCTTTCCTTTTTTCTCTTTGGTAAAGGAACAAAGCTAAATGAGTTTTGACTTTCAAATCTTCACCTACAAAGTAGTTCTTACACATTGCAAAAAGCTCTAAGAATAGCATATACTGGCCTTCAGGGCAGATCAAAGCATGAGGAAACAAAGTTGGGAGGTGAAATAAAGCTCGCTTGGGAAAGAGATTTCTTTTTTGTGAACCAAACCTTGGAGATGAAATAGTTTTTAACATGGAAAAGTTGATACCAGTGCGCTATTGAACTTGTAAAGCAGTTCTGCTATTTCCTAAACCACTCATTAACTACTTTGAAAACTGCAAAATTCAGTAAACACATGTACTTTCTCGGTGAAGCTATATAAAATGGCCACTTTCTACAAGTGACAAATTTAGGCGAGAATTGTCTGGTTGTCTGAGCATAGTTTCATATGTTTGCTGCAGACAGAATGCGAAGCCAAAGCTATGTTTTTACCACTTGGGATTTGAAATGTGCAAGTCTTAACTAGTCAGAAAAGAGGAAAATCCAAAATTGTAGCGCAAGTAAAACTATGTTAAAAAAATCAGTTATTGCCAGCTGTAGGACTTGGTGAACGTATGAACTATGCTCCCCATCCCTCTCCACTGGATAAACACGTATTTTAATGCAATTTGCAATGGGGTTTGGGATGTATTACCAGCTGTCAAGAGACCAGTTATTGAAGGTTTAATTGACAGTGGATAATTAACTTCTCTATGAACGGTGATTGTGTTTCACTCTGAAGATAGTGTAGTAAGAAAATGAAGCATATGGCAAAGTCAATTATGATTTTTTTCTCAAAACTGTTTTTAATGGTGTTTAACTATTGATCTGTTGGGTTCCAGTTTGCTTTGATGGGTGTGCAATATCCTAGGAAGCCATTGGATTTAGGCTGTTTTCCATTTTAACTACTTATACCCTATGTAAACATAAAGAAATGAGTATACTGTTACTCTGAGAAAGGCTATTCTTCAGCACAATTTATGGAGCAAATGAGAAGCTTCACAGGGCTGCAGAATTATCAGCAAACAGATAATAGTTTTGTCACGGCCTTGAGGCAGGCTGAATTATCCCTATTACTTTCACTATTCAGTGGAGTTAATACTGCCTTGGAAGTAAACCCATTGAAAAAGGTCTTCTAAAGTGTGTTCTGTGAGTATTCTTTCTGCCTTTGTCATGTCACACAATGAGAAATTATCACAGCATTTTAGACAGTAAGTCTCAGCTGAGGAGCACTGGGTTATCCCAGGAGGCAGAGGAACTCACAGCCTGGCACTTCTATTTGCACACTGACATTTGCATAAAACATTGTTTGCAGACATGTAGTACAGTAAGATCCCCACTGGATTAATAATCTTAAAGTAGCTGTGTCACTCTTATACAGATGTAGCAGAACTCAACAACAATACAGAAAGAACTTAAAATTCCTAATCTAAGGAGTAGAAATTTGATATTAAGGCTTAGTCTGATATTAAGTTCTTAGTGTTCTGAGAAGAAACTTGTCTGGATTCCCAGCCCATCCCCAGCCTGCCTGGTGATGCAGCCACTTAAGATCCCAAGTCAGCTGTGATTACACAATATTTTATCTTCTGGGTGCATATACCCTCTTCTGGGAATCAATCTGAAATCTCAAAAGAAACTATACAAAGATTTAGGCTTCTCAAACTGAGAGATTTATGAGCCACTGAATCTTCAGTGGTTTTCAAACCTCTTTAGGTCTTTGATAAAAAAATTGTAAAGTTCAGAGGTTCCTGATGCAGCATCTTTATAACAGCTGCTTTCCATGACTGACAATTTAGCCTGGATGTAATTCAGAGCTCTAAGAAGTCAAAACTGGGCAGATACACTACCAAAAGATTATTTCACTGTGTAATGAAAGCAAAGCCAAAAGCAATAATATCCATTTCCACTCTAATGGCTTTTATCTGTAGATCTCAAGATGCTACTGATATTCCACCAGCTAAGTACTCTATATTCAGCTCAGGAGGAGGTCAAGGGCAAAACACCCATGGACTTGCAAAGTTTGCTGGACTGAGGCAGATGTATCAAAACATATTACTGCTGTTTCTGTCTTACAGAATAAATCGTGGGCCAAAGGAGCACTAAACCATCAACCACCAGCCTGATAATTGCCTCTCTAATGAAAATGTGTGCCCCTTTTGTGTCATTTCTACTGTAAAACAGCATGCTAGTACCCACTAGTGAACAGTGCACTCAGCAGAAGCATAACTAATAGGAGAAATAAAAATTATGTCCCTGATGGTGTATTTTTTAATGTATTAAATAATGATTAGGGGCAAAGGGCAAATATTCAGCAATCAGCAAGCAACCAACAGGGGAAAAAAGATACTGATTCACAAAGTAAAGACCATTAAAAAGTCTTAGTGTAGCCCTTCTCTGAATTCTCCCACTTGTCAGAAAAGAACTGGAACAGATCATCCTTTATTTTGATTGAAAGTCTCGTCTCCAAATGTTAAGGCTGTTCTGTTATCTGTTACTATGTAATATATACGTTCCTGAAAATATACTGTCAAACCAACATACCTGCAGGTTGACAGCTGAGATATTAAAAGGCAATTCCTGTTTCAGCTGGCCAAATTCTTGATTAGCTCCTCTGTAAACAAAGGGCGTTATTCCTGACAGTAGGTGATTCCAGACAGGATAGGTGAATGTCATGGCATGGCTTGCAAGCCTCTGTTGTGTGTTATGGTATGTTAGGAGACAGCAAAATCATCTCCAAGGGCATTGTTGCCAGGTTTAAACAGAGGGGTGATAAGCTTTCATATTGAACATACTGAAATAGTTTTATATACAATCACAGACTGTTGTTGGGTAAACCCAGATAAAATAGGATGTCATTTGGGGGGCTTTATAATATTTCTGATCCTTCACAAAGGTTGGCTGGGAAAAAAAAAGAAAAGAAAAAACTGTACACAGAGAAAATGACAATTATTTCTTCTATAAAAGGAACAGCATAATACAGACAAATGGACGTGGCAGGAGAATTGCCAATTATACTTGGCCTGGTTCAAAAGGTTAATAATGAAATATATCTCTGGCTTATATTTCAAGAAGAAAACTAGCAGTAAGGCAAAATTATTCATTGCGAATCAAGGAAAAATGTTTTCTTTGGCCTTTCTCTAGTTACTGCTAACAATTCACTTCTACAAAATGCTTTCTGCTGTTGAAACAGGTATGCTTAATCTTTTAAATTAAATTTAAATACTTCCAGATAGAATGAACTAGATTTTTTTTTTTATCTGCTCCTTATATATTTTTAATGATGTAAACAGAACTGAAGGACATAGGAATGATCCTCATTAATCCAATAATACTTTGTGGTTAGACCAGGTTATGGGAATATTTACAATAAAAAATGTTTCATTTTTTTTACAGGTTGGTTTGTGAAAAGGCAGTAAAGGAGAACGATATAGATGAATCTAGATTTTAAAATCTCCTGGTAAACAAGATGTTAAAAAAAATAATTATTTGCCCCATTAGTTGCAGTAAAGTTAAGCTGGTTGGCCAGACAAAGCAAAATGAAACCAGGCAAAACCCCTCCTCCTGTCTGGAGAATGGAAGAAAGCCATGAAGTTTTTTGAGGATCCAGTCAACAGGGACTCCACTGCTCCTCCAAAATAACACATACACATGCCCAATATAAAATGCACAGCAATTAACTCTTTTTTAACTCCTGGGGGGGGGGAAATCAAATATGACATTTNGGGGGGGGGGAATCAAACATGACATTTGATGTTTTCAATTGTGCCTGGTGTTTCTCATTTCTGCTGTTGAGAGAGCTCTCTGTTGGCAGCTCCCAGAGGGAACCCTTGGGGACACCCAACACACTCACACACTGCTTCGTAAACTTGACTAATCAGAGTCTCCCCAAGAGCAGAAGAGCTGTAAACCTCTAAAGACATGCACAAAGCCCCCTCAAAAACCCTGTTGTCAGGATTTTACATTTAAACTCACTCAACTTCACCAAATAGCCAGAAAACCTTCAGCCTTTGACCATGATTGGAAATTTGTCAGAAGTCAGGTACTGTCACTAAGCAGAGGGCGAACTTCGAAAGGGAATCTGACACAAAGTGTTCCCAAAACAGCACTAAGAAACTAACAATAACAATTGAAAAAAAATAAAGTCATTCAAGTTCAATAATAGCAAACATTTTTTGAATAATAGATGTCAAGGCAAACTTTTTGATCAGTTTAAACACAATTCCAAAGATCTGAATTTGAGAGAGAACTGAGATGTGCTCCAGGTCACAGCAGTATTACAGAGCATCACAGAGGTGACGTGTGTCATCTGAACACACAGAAAGCCAATTGCTCACTTTGACCTGCCAGCCCAATTGACAGCAAAGGTATCAAGAGAAATAGAAAAGGGTGAACAGGAAACCAAAGAAAAAGTATTGAGCAACGNCCAGTCAACAGGGACTCCACTGCTCCTCCAAAATAACACATACACATGCCCAATATAAAATGCACAGCAATTAACTCTTTTTTAACTCCTGGGGGGGGGGNAACAGGAAACCAAAGAAAAAGTATTGAGCAACGAAAAGGAAAACCTGAATAAAAAATGTCGTGAATAGAGGGTCTTTCCACTTAGGTCATGAGGTCATGTCACATCCTCAATAGAGTTGGTAATAAATATCTGTTAACCTCGTACAGAAATGAAGCATAGTCAGGATAGCCAATATTAATTGCTGAAGGAGAACACATCAGTGCAAAACTAAACACTGTATACAAATAAATGATACCACTGATGATAAACTGAATATAGATGTGGGGAGCCATGAACTCCTGAATTATAAAGCCACCTCTCAGAGCTCATTAGGTGACCTCGGCAAGTCACTTGTCTCATCATTCCATAGAGCCACAGAGAAACTGGGAGTACCATTTATACACTGTATATCTACAGATACTATAAAAATCTGTCTTCCAATGGACATGAGAAGACTTCAATAAAGTATGTTAATTAATTTTTTTTAGGAACAAGTTTGACTTATGTCAGCAAGGTATCTTGAAATGCATTACAGTAAGATCAGCTTTGGTTTTGTGAATTGGCTGAATTGTTCTATTGTCACACGTTATCTCAACTTCATGTTTTAATTTTAGCAGGTGCTTAAAGCAGAACTCTGGAAAATTCATCCTTCTTCCTCCAAACTAACTTGAGCACATACCACATACTCCACACTCATAACTAAATATTGTTTTCAAGAACCAAGTTAAACAGTGATTTAGAATAGAGAAAGATGAAAGATTAGAACATTTTTTTTAGTGTTTCTGGGATCAGTAACGCTAAAAAGCACAACAGATTAATTATTCCTCTTATCTTGTTTGATTTCCCAAGAAAACTAAGGGAATCCTTACTGAGGGATTATCCTTGTGATAGTCAATACCAAAATCAAAAGCACTGAGGCATCACCAGTTTCAGCCCCCATATTTGGGAGCTCTGAATGCAAAATGTTATTATTTCCTTTGGGTGTTTCCCACAGTGAATAACTCGTATCAGATGTAACAAATCCTTAAATTGTTAAAATACCTTAGGTGATAAGTGAAGAGGAATAGATATAAATAAGCTACCACAACTCCAATATTCACTTTTATCTTTCACAGAGCCAGAGTTATTATACAAATATATGATCATACAATGCATCTTACACTTTTTAGCCTCACACTATATTCTGATAATAGTTATTTACATAATTATTCTTTCTGCAGGGAAAGTATGGCACACTATGAAAAACACTCAGGAAAAAGTCATCAGACAATTAGTCATACAATACTCTGGAGCTAAATCCACAATACTGTGCAAATAAGTAACATCCTCCCTGTACTTCTGGGAAGGCAGGTTATCCTAAGTGAGTTATCAGTTTTAAACTCAGATCTCCTTAGGTGTGGAGAGAGACAGTAAATTTCAAAGAACTTACAGGCACTTACCAAATAAACAGATCAATTTTGCGTTGCCATTAGAAATAAATTACTCCTTTGTAAGGTTTTTTTCTTTTTGCCTCTTTTTACTGTCTTTCCTGCTACTATGATTTGCAAGAAGGAGGAAAGGGTCCAACTTCATGTCTTAAGCCTCAACCTTGGAGTACTTGGAACTTCAGACAGGAGAACACTAAACTAACAGTAGGACAATTTGGGGGTTTGGTTTTTTTGTCCTCTTGAGCCTAAACTGCTTCAACCTTTGAAAGGTTGAAACACACACAGGTGTGAAGATGATCAAGTAATAAATCCACATTGTACTAATTATTCACATCTTTTAAGTCAGATCAAAGTGAAGTTTACTTGAATGAGGACAATTTGGAGGACATAGACAAAAAGCTGAAGTTGTTTGCTGCAAGGCAAGGCATAAGATTTCTGTTTAAAAGACAATTCAGGGCAGATGAAAGCTGTGCAACTTTTTAGGTACTGCGCAATAATTTCTTTTCTGAGTACTCCTCCTCCCCAATAACAGTATGTGCATGGGGCCTATCTTATTTATAGGTTCATAATTATTTCTTACAAAGAAGGATGAGTAGAAACTCATCAAGAAACTCATATTCCCATAATCATCCAGAGATTTCCCCAGAGAATTCCAGTGAGCTAAACAGGATTGCTTAGCAGCAAAGAAACCGTTTACGCAATCCAGGACCCGGGGAGGGTTCGTTGGTAAATAAACCCTGCAGACCTGTAATAAGTCTGCTGTACAAATCCTCCTGGGATGCTGGGCTGGGACTCCATCACACCTGGTGGTGCTGTGCAGCTCTGATGATCCCTCTTACTGTCCATAATGGCCTGTCCTTCTTTACCAATTTAGAGTCATTCCTCTGGGAAAAGCTGCCTCTCATTGTCTTGATGTCCACCTGGAGCCCCGCAGCCTTTGCTGTGGTTTCTAGAGGGCGGTAGAACAGCGACGAGAATAATGAGGGGACAGGGCACATATCTTAATTTGAAGAACTAAGCTATGGTAGCAAAGACTGGCTTTTCCTCAGGCTTTTAACAAACAGGTGGAGAATACACCTCTGAATGGTCTGTGAACATAGTGTTTAGCTTTAAATAAACGTTGATGCTGCTTATAACTAAATATCATTGCCCTGAGCCAGCAGGTTTGGATACAGTTCTGTATATTCCTTACAGTTATTTGCCCCCTAGTTGCACTTGTTTTCTTTTGAAGAATAATTAAGATTTAATGGCATATTTTCACAGGTTTTTTCTGCTTGCTTTCTTGCTGCCTACTGTGCTGATTGCTTGTGTCTGATCCTGGTCATTATAAGAACTGTACAGTAATTGCCTATCTGGTGACTCGTTAATGAAGGTCCCCAGAGAGATGAGAAGCTGTTCTTTTGAAGTTCATCATGTTTGCTGTTGGCCTTCTAGTTTAATCTATACATTCATGACACCTTATTCAATTATTAGAAACTCCTCTTTTTTCCAAGGATATAGACACCTTGTAAACAAGGTCCTTTATCTCTGCTAACAGCAGGGCTTACTTCTGATAAATCAAAGCATTTTACACACCAGACACATCCTTTTCATTTCAGAAAAGCCAGGATCGTTCAAAAAAAAAAAATAAAGAAAGCCAAAACATTGCGGTACAAACAGGGGTTTTGAATCAGGGAATTACCACCTAAATGTGGCATTTCAAATATTTGAAATTCAGTAGCAGATTCACAAAAATCTATGATCATCAATGCAGTTCTCAGGAGTTGTTTTTTCTCTCTTAAACTGATTTTTGTAGGAGAAAGAATTACATTTCATAATTTTCTGTGAAAGAGGAATTGGAATTTGCTTAAGGAATGATCATAATATTTGGCAGCAAGCTAACCAGAAGCTTCCAGCTATTTATTTTCAGCCATCTAACCTGCTCTCAGAGACAGATAAAACCGTAATTTATGCTTTACCCCCCACTAGCCCACTGCTACCTAGAAGTGCTGTGTCCTCCCAAATGCTCATCTCACTCTGCACTTCCATAGCCCACCAACAGTAACCAAGGTGTCTTCAGAGCATCTCACCAGCTACCTGATGAATGGATTTTAGAGAGACCTATCCTCATTTCACCAGAAACTTGGCAAAATATTTTACAACACATTCTGGTTTTGACAAATGAACCTGCCAGGGAAAAGACTGTTTCAACTGAACATTTCTGCAACTGTAGCACTGAAAATACTCAGCATCAGTTCAGATAATTAGATTTTTGTAGTGTTTGTTTGTATGGTGGATGGCAGTACACAGAGGTGGAGGGTAGCATTTTGCCTTCGGTGAAGGGCACACTGAAGGTGATTAACTGCTTCCCTTTTATTATCTGTGTCATTTACTCGATTGTTTTTCTGCAGTTGTGCTTTCCTTACAAGGGAGCTATCAGCCTGCACGGGGGGTCCACTGTATTCTCTGGGCTGCTTCATTTTCTCAGTTTGTTTGCACAGAATTGAAAACGAAAAGAACCAGCTGTGAGCAGAAGGAAGTCTCCGGAATGAGGGCACAAACAAGGAGCTCTTACCTCCAACAAATCCCAACACATGCTCTGGAAGCCTCAGTCTCTGGGAGTCCCACCAATATTACAAGAACTTGAAAGATCCGCACAAAAAGTTTCTCTGGATGTTCTCTAAGGAGAACTTTGGGAAAAGATGTATTCCTTCTGGTTTGAGGTTTGATGGCAATGGTAAACGATGACAAGAAGACTGCCATCAAGTTCAGCAACCAGGCTGTGAGTTTTGCATCAAAACAATTATAAGCAGATCTATATGGGAGAACTTAACAGCTCCACAAGAAATTTCAGTTAGCCCAAAACACTTGACATCTCACAAGTATCACCACCCATTGCAGCCACAAATCCTTCCTCCCTGCTTCCTTTTGTGGCCCTGTGTTCAACAAAAGCAAGCTGGCAGTAAAACACCATTATTCACACAAAACGTAGGTTTCTGCTGCTAATTCTTTGCATTTATTACATTGAAGAGGAACTTTTTCTTGAATATTTGAAATCCATACAGGTCAATAAAAATTTCTCCTGCTGAATTTTGATCTGACATGTCTTGAATATTTTACAGTGTGTTAGGCAAGCTTCAGGGTTACTGATACTTGCTGGATTCACATAATTTTTTTTTTTTTTAGGGTAAAATTCATGGTAGCAGGAGATTAAATTCTTGTGTGGAGAGACCTACCTGTCAGTGGGGGAAAGTTGAAGGATAACTTGTGTTTGCAGTCACACAGTGTCAGCCATTCCTTCATCATTCCTTCTCCTCATGAAGGTATCTGGACACCTTCTTCACCCAGGGTCAGCCTTTTTATCCAAAAAGGATGTGTGAGGCATAAGAAAAACACAAACTTGACTGGAATTTTTCTCCACTAAACAAAACCTCAACTGCCAAAAGGGACTTAAAAATAAATTCACCTTTTTAATAGTTAATCACAGAATGATGAGGAAATGCAAAAGCAGTTTTAATTGAGAAATTTGTTCATAGAAAATTAACGATTCCACTGAGATTGCTTTAGAGATATTTTAGTTTGCCGTGAATGAAAATGTCTACCTCATTCACCCTTAGAGAACTCAACATGTAACAAAACTGACATTAAGTAGCTAAAAAGCGCAAAAAAAAAACAACAACCCTCAAACACACAGCATTTTTATGGTAATGAACAATAGCCACTTGCTGACTGTCATATAATTAAAATAATAACACAAAATAAATTAATAGATATTGCAATTAAGATTAAGTAATGAGAAGGCTAAAAACCAGTCCTAGTGGTTTCTTAATTAAATAGGGAATGAAAACAAAACAAAGGAAATCATACATGTGACAGTTATGGTACATGATTTTACAGATCTGAAAGTTTTGTTTGTGGAGACTGCAAAGTAAGCTACAAAAACATAAAGAATGAAAATATCTGTGCAAACATAAATTTGACAGTTTCTTATATTAAACAGTGTATAGCCTTGCAACTCAAGTTAAACTTGGGTTAAAAATAAGATGTAACTAAAATACAAAGAGATTGCAGTATGAACAGAATCACTGTGGCCATTACCAAGCACGTTTTGAACACTGGGCAAACAGGGGGTCATATAACACTAGGAAAGAGGGAATTAAATTCAGTGATAGCATGGTAGAGCTTCCACTGTGGCATCAGACACAGTCATTACACGACATAGGAAAATTGTTATTTGCAAAGAAATCTGAAGCCATATGAAGAATGCAGTAAAGATACAGATCAAAGTACATACTAAGTCTGATCCATGTCTGTCATTCCTAAAATGGGGCTGAAAAAGACAAAAACTTATTGCTAATCACAGCTCTTATATCTATTTCATATTCAAAATGCAACTTTCCTGTCATGAAACTGAGTTTACAAGGGAAAGATGCAAATTGAAATAAGGAGCATCTTAAAGGGTGCCTTGTGTCTTTGGTTTCATGGTGAACCCTGATGCCCTTTTGTATTTTGATGTGAGAGGATGCTCTTTTGCTATCTAAGCCAAAAGACAATTTGCCCAAAGAGGGTGGAATGTGACATAGCCTTGTCCATGCTTTACTACATTTCTAAGGATAAAGAGTGCTCTTATGTTAGTGTTATAATAAACATCAAAAGGTAAGTGTTTCTCAGGTTAGAATCAAATGGAAGTGAAACTACAGCTGATGTTACGGTCAAGTTTGTCACTTTCACATTCCCACATAAAATTATTTTTTGTCCAAATCCTAAGGGTAATATCAAGAGGAAGATTTTTTATCTCTTCCTAGAGTAGATAGATATTTGATGAGCACTTGATGATTCATCTGGAGTATAACATTTCAACTGAGAGCCTGGTGTTATTATTCAAGCCCATTTCGCAGTCAGACAGCTCCCACTCTTCTATAAAGTATTTTTTTACTCTATGAAAAACAAGGCCTTGGAGGCAAGTCTGGGGATACACAGTGACATATTGAATTTACTGGCTTTGTCTGGAACAATATGGCAGAAATATTTCAGTGATGCAAGACTGTATCTATAAATAACTTGAAAATGTGGTGAAAGACTGTGCCAACAGATTGTTGAAATCCCCAGTGGATTGAATGGGAGTTTACTAGAGAGAATTCTTAAAGGATTGCAGTTTCAAGCAGAACCGAGCCAAATAAAAATAAAAACAGGGAATCTAAAATGTCTCCACATAAAGGAGTAATCTAATATTGCAAGAGAGCAACACTTGATTGCTGTTCATGATTTTACAATTTCAGGTGTTCTAATTTCTTTCAATTGATTCATTTGCCCCTCCTTTCTTTCTCATGTCTCCCTTTTTAAATGGGAGTTCATGTTAAATATGTGCTCTTCAAGCCAGGAGTGGGGAAATACAGACACCGTATTGAAGAGTAACCCAAAACGCAGACAGCCAAATGAGCCATTAGAGCATGAAATTCCCCATTCTCCTTCCCCATCTGTTTGCTGGTCCTGATTTCCTAACTTCTCTTCTTGCTCAGAATTGCTTGGCAGCTGCTGCAAAAAACCTTCATCCCAGCCAGAAGTAGCAGCTCAGAGGTTGTTTCCAGGGCCGGAGGATACAAGCCACACCTCAATCTTGGCACTGTATCCCCTCTCCTAAACCTGGAGCTGTACAGGAGAACCCAACACAGCAGGGCCTTCAGCAGCAATCTGCTTGTACGCCCGTGAATGCAGCTCACTGCAGAGAGGAGCTTGTAGGGAAAGAAACGTTTCCCAAATGTACCCTTCCTTTATAGCAAGAACAGCTGAACTGAGAGCTTCAGCTATCTAGAACCAAGTAGGCCATCTTCACAATCATATGGGAGCGAATCACATCTTAGCTATTATTGCATTTGCAAAAGAAAAACCTTAAAAGCAGCTACTATGGCATAGAAAGTTAAACTTGTCACCTTCTGCCCTGTTTCTGTCACACTGCAGTGACACCAGGAGAAACCAACACCACCCCAACTCAGGGCTCACACTCCATCCAATTTAAATCATACGTTTAAACATTTCCATCAAAATTCTGATGTAAGGCTTGTTCCCGTTAAAGGAACAGGTGAGGTCCATTAGCAGATTAGATGAAAAAAAGTAATTTTAAAGAAATTCCAGATTATGAAGATACTTTTTATCTGCCTGGTATCAATTTCTTCCCCGAGATCCAGTTCTGTCCTAGTGCAGATGCCATGAGAGACAGAGGTTTTCTGTTGTACTCGGCTTCCTCCTTCCCTCTTCCACACACACTGCTCCTGCTGGTCTTTGAAGAAGTCTTAATTCAGGTAGGGAAATCGTGCCCTCTTAAGATGTACTCAGACTTTCACATCAATTAAACTAATTGGCAGCAAGTACAACATGTACCTTAATCACAATAGCAAACACTCTGTGATTACACCTAATCCTTTCTGAAAAGGAGAGCGTTATTTTTATGGAGCTCTGAAATACATATTTAAATAGAAAAATAGGAGTCTCTTTTAGAATGTTACACTGTATTACTTTCAAAGGTCAATTTCTCTCCAATAACCCTATCTATTTTAAGAATATAAGTTAATAATTTTTATTATGTAATCATGATGCATTCTTTTTTAGCCAATCTGCACATCTAGTAAGGTCTAGTTTCAATCAGCCCTTATCCTTATCTTCTCATGTTAAATCTTAGGGTTTTAACATGCACAGGGATGCCAGAATTATTTAATGATCTGCTTTTTTCTTGTTTTAATTAAAAGACTGTCACCTAAAGTGAGCTGATCAATATCACCCAAATACAAGTCTATTGTGATGTGCCATTTCAAATGTGAGAGGTAAGTAGTGCTGCATCAGACTCCCAAATCCAAGAGGCACAAAGGAGATAATGGCCTGTCTCTGGAAGCGGCTTAAATCAGTCCCCACATGAAGCACCTGCCACAGGCCTGGCCAAGAGCCCTCCATCCATCACTTACAATTCCCAGTGAACAAGATGCAGGAGAGGAGCTCTCCATGAAGCAGCTGCTCTGCCCGGGGCAGCAGATATCCCCAGAGACCCAAGTCACTGGAAGACTTTTTTCATCATCTTCCCACCACCCCTAACACTGAGTCAAGTTCACTCAGGCTCTCAACTGGCAATTCAAACGTCACTTTGATTTAGATCCAGTTTGAGCTACATGGAATGAGGCTCATGCTCTGTCTTGGAGAGGATTCCCAGTGTTACTGGCATTAGAAGTGCTGCACATCCTTTGTAGGGCAGGCAGGTCAGGCTTCTTCAGGAGACTGTGAGTGGAAGAATCAGATAATCAAAGGCGGCAGACGGTACATTGCTTCCCCCAAGTCTCTAAGCTGGATCAAGACTCTTGTGACAGCAGACAGGCAATAGGAACAGCACTGATGGGTGTGTGCTCATTTTGAAGCACAGCCTCCTTGGCGCTGTTAGCTGAGAAAAAAAGAAAAAAAAAAGTGGATTCCTTCCTATGCCTGAAACAGTCAGTTGTTTTCTTAGCATCTTTGAAAAGAAGGAATTCTTTCCAGAGATGGATCACTGCACATTAATACAAACAGCAGTCATAAGTGGCTCTCTGCAGGTCCTGAATGGAAGCAGAGAGAGAATGGGAGAAGGCAGACTTCAATTGCCAAGCTGGCAGGTCACACTAAACCACAGTGCTCTGGCTTCAGACATCCCTTCTGAGCCTTCAAGGTTCTACCACAGATATCTCAAGCATGTGGAAAAAGTGATCAAGTGGTTTTGTTTGTTTGCATGTTTCCATCTCTATTAGCCGAAATGTCTTCTCAGAAGAGCAGTTTGATATCTGGCGCATCTCAGTACTTTTCATCTCACTGCACTTTCAGAAGCCAGAGGTGTTTGACAGGATAAGGTGTGCTTGCTCTTATTTTGCTGAACAGTGTTATTCTCTTGATAAGGACATGACAAAATTCGGTTCTCAATGTGCAATGTCACAACTTTGGGTAAGAAGACTATACTTATTATAAAAACCTGAGTGTTTTCATAAATACAAATTTTCAGACATCCTACACTTCAGGGTAAATTTATTCTAATGCTACAACATAAAAAGAGGAGCCATGAAAGACATTCCCTATCAAGTTCTTAAAGAAAATAGCATCCATTTTTCATTTGTTTTAAAGTAGTATGTGGTAAAGAGAGTAGACATGTATACTGATGATACCACACAGGAGGAGTCCTTTGGGAGGCTCAGCTGGAAAAATTCCTGCTCCATTGAGATCTCCCTGTCTCAGTTCCCAAGACACTCAGCCCTAAGAAGGTACTTTTTGTGTACAAAAGCCAAACATTCAGAATGACAGCAGTCAATGGAAACCATCAGGATTTCTTTTTTGACACACATGAGTCTACAATACATGGTTTTTTCACATTTTTAGCTGAGTGGGCTTCAGACAACACTGAAAGAAACACTCAATGCAGAAGAATATATAAAGTTTCTCTATATCTGAGTGGCTCTTGGGATGATCATCTCTCAATTAATACATTCTATGTTAGATGAAAACTTAAAAGGATTGCTAGTTGAAAGAACATTACACACAGCATGAGCATAAGTTTCCTCAGAATATATAATTTTTTACTGTGTCATTGCAAAGAGTTCCTCCAAGGTAATGAAAATTAACTGAAAATGCATTTCAAATAACTTTTGAGATTGCAATCTCTTCAGCTCTTCCTAAGCTTGGGAAATATCAAGACAAAATTATCATCATTAGTTTGCAATCACTATATCAAGAAAAGTAAACAGAACTCTGAACTTTCCAGAGGATTAAAAATAAAAGTAAGATGGAAAATTCTCATGTTTTTTACTAAAATGGCAACAGTTTTCTTCCATCTAAATAGCTTAGAAGGAGAATGCCCTGATATACCATGTGGAAGATGAAGTATTTTTTTCCGATTACCTAATAGGTAGGCATACATTCATTTCTATGTCATTCCCTTAAACATTAATATTTTAGTTTGAATTTTAACGAAAATCAAAAGAGTAAAGATGAAGGCAGAAAGCTTTTCAAAAATAAAAAAAAAGGAGAGATTAGTCAGTGAAGATTAAAATTGCTTCACTCCAATACTGTAATTTAAGGCAGATCATGGTGCAGACAAAGTACGTTTCTATGAGTTTATTTCCTCTGCCTCTGCCCATCTTCCCCTTGCAAAGTTGCTACTTCATTTCACCGAGAAGACTGAAATCAATATAATGAACAGAAAAGCACGCAAATTAGAGAAGTGTGTGTCAAGTGGCAGCATAAAAAGAGCAAGGGAAAATTCTGTTCCAGCATAAAATCTCCAAAAACTCTCACACACCATCAATGTGGATTCATTTCCATAAGAAACAAATTGGTGGTTGATGCTGATGAAGGCGGCGGTACACTTTACCGCTAATAAGTGACACCAGGGGCCTTGTTACAAAGAATTTCTAAACATAAGAAATTCTGTAATGGGGCCTCCAAGGGCCTGCAGACCCTCTCTGTGCTGCATGTGCACAGTCACTTGTTTCCAAGGCAACTAACCCCGTGAGCAACTTGGTGTAGGGAAATTAGGCAAAGCTTTCCCAGGATTTTCATTCTGTGATAGGGCCAGAGTCTTAGGAAGCGTTGCCTTTCCATGGGTTTGGACTATGGAAGAAAAGTGTGTTTAGATACCACTTATTATCATCTTAAAGAAATAAAGCAGTGTGTCACAACTGAGAGTGCTAAGGACATATTCCTCACTTCTTTTTTTCTTTTCAACAGATGAAAAAGGCGACAGGACATGAATGTGCATCACGAGCAGCCACATCCTATTTCAGGACCTTCAGGTAGAAGAAAATCATCACCAGTAATTGGTTTGTTCAATCTCCTCTTTGATTCTGGTCACATTGATGCTGATAATTAACACCAGTGACATTCTCTCGAGTATGGTGTCAGCTCTGTCCTCTCAATCAGCATCAAGCTGCCTATCAGCTGTCTGATTGCAACTTCTCCATCACAACAAATGTAGGTGGGGAAATAGCTACAGACACCATAAAACACACCCATAACAGCAGAAGAATCACTTAATTCACTTGGAAATTTTTACAGTTTTTGTAAACGTTGTGGTTATTTTCAACAGTGACCTCAGAAGGTCAGAAAAGTTTAGAATATGAGGATCTCATAAAAATTGCAGCTGTGCAACCTTAAAGTAAGCTATTCCTACATTACACTACTTGAGCATTCATGCTGTTACAGGAGAACCTTAAGAGTAACTTTCCTGCACAAATATTCAAACCTCTCATGTGCTCACAGTTACAAGTGGGTTAACAGTGCACATTTCTGCTTTAAGTCCTGAAGCCAAACAAGGATTTGGACTGCAATCCTGACAATATCAGGTCTGAGTATCTTCCCCAACCCATTCACAGCTGAAGCCAAACCCTCCATACTCCATGCCAGGTTGAATTGCAGAAGTCTGACATTCTTCAAGTGCAAATATGTGACCAGTGACCAGACCTGAGGGAATGGCCTGAAGCTGTGTCAGGGGAGGTTTAGATTGGATATTAGAAATAGGTTCTTCCTCCAGAGTGTGGGTGGGCACTGAACAGGCTCCCTGGGGCAGTGGGCACAGTACCAAGACTGCCGGAGCTCAAGAAGCATTTGGATGATACTCTCGGCACATGGTGTGACCCTTGGGGATGGGCCTGTGCTGGGCCAGGAACTGGGTTAGATGGTCCTTGCTGGCCCCTTCCAACTCAGCATATTCTGTGATTCTGTGTAAAACATCTAAAAGCATCTGCTTTGTCAAGTCTTTGCTGAGCACTACTGGCAATTTAAATACTAAGCCATGAAGAAGAAAAATACAGATTCTGATAATTTCCAAGCTTTCTGCTAAGTCTACATTTAATTAATTAGAAAAGCAGTGACTTATCCAAGAGGAAAGAAAACAATATTTTTGTATCCCCTGGTTAGCAGTTCTTGAGGTAACACACACTGTTGTACGTACCACTGTCACCACCCCAGAGCCTCTCTGGCCTGCTTGGGAGAACAGCAGAATATACCAGGAGCACTAACCCAGACAGAGGCACCTACTCACTGGGTGACAGGGCCAGTGTCTTTAAAGGACACATGTGAAAGGATTCCCCACAATTCCTCCCAGAGCAGCCTCATGGCATCACCCTCATAAGCTCAGAACACATATTACCTACATTTCATTAAAAACACATCCTAGGAGAGGTTATTTTCCTTTCAAGAAACCAAGCAAGAAATAAGGTTATAGGTACTAAAACACCTACAGTGTATATTAAATTCCCTGAAGTTTTGATTAAACATCAGCTCTGCTTCATAGCAGGAGAAAAAACTCACTCATGTAAAAAGAGCCCCCCCTTTTGTCTTTTCCTCACTTCAGAATTCGATTTTTTTCCCCAGAATATCATTTCAGATCTCTTTCAAACAATATGCTTCATGTAGTATGTTTATAGCCATAAACCTGTCATTCAGTGGAATGTTGCTAGACTTGTCATTTTTATAGTCTCCTGGGAAGCAGCTGCCTTCACCATGGGTCAGCATATTGGAAACCATACAAAACTGTACCTCTTCGCAGCAGAATGGTCAGTCTCAGTCCTCCACCTCTGGGATACACCTGAGGATTTGCAATGCCTCTGCCTTCCCACTTACACTGCAGGTGCGCCAAACTCCCCGAACTGGTCGAGACGTTTTGTTACTGGAGGTGGCTTTGTGTAAGTGACACCACAGACCACTGACAAACGTGTCCAAAGCATCAGAGGTGGTTGCCTTCCTCTCATAAAGCACACCTCCAAGTCTGGATCCCGATAATAAAAGATAAAACCTACAGCTAAGTGCTCTGACAGCACTCGGTGCAGGGGAGACGCAAAAGCACAATGGAAATATGGAAGTGAGTCAGTAAACCCAGCCTAGGGACCCACGTGCTCTCATTACCAGCAGCACCAGTGTCGAAGTTGAACACACCAGTGTCACAGCATCGGCTGCCATGACAAAAGCAGCTGTTCCAGCATGGCAGCAAGTTTAGAAGGAAGTTGTATTTTGTGTTTCCCAGAGCCCACAGGGGCTGCCAGTGAACCAGCATAGCTCCAGAAACAAATCCATGTTTAGCTCCCCTCCCAAAGACGATTCTGAGCTGCATTACCATGGACAAGGTAAGTGGTGCTGTCAGAGCTTGTCAGATGGCAAATTCACAAGGGTCTTGTGCCACCCATCTGCCAGTGGGGGATTCTCTCCCTAACAAGGAGAGTGGAGAAACTTCAGAATAAGCAGGTTTTTATTCCCTGGAAACTTTAGTCCAGAGTTTTTTACAGTCCTCCATCTTCCTAGCTTCTAAATGAAGGCCTATGAATCCTCTGGCACTGAAATAGGGGTATAAAACCTAAAATTTCTTTGTGGGAATTGCCAGCTAAATGGGAGCTGTCTCCTCTTATCTATAGTATGAAAGAAATCCTAACCTTTTTTTTTTTTTCCCCCTGAATAGAAATATAAAATAGCATCATGTAGCCTTATAGTTGTGAGGAAACTGAACTTCAATGGCTTCAGCACTTGACATTATTCATAGTTAGAAAGGTCAATTTTTATCCATCACCTCAGGAAGATTTCTCTGCTTCCAGCCAGTGATATTGTTGAGAATTTGCTACTTTTCAAACAAAGTTTGCTTCAAAGCCAAGTGTGTTTGCTGCTGAAGTATTATGTAAAACTCCTATCTACTGCATATGCTGACAATACCAGCTGCAAAGGTCTTGGAAAACACTGTTCACACAGCATGAAAATTCTGAACAAATGGAAAGCTTTATAGCAATACAATACACATAACGGTTGCTTTCACAATTCCAGTTGACACTTAAATATTTAAAAACAACAAGGGACATATGGGTTATTTATTTTCTTTTTTATTTTAATTCTAGTTCTGAAAATAGTTTCTAACTTAGTTATTTTTAAAACAGAAATGGCACCATTTTAGCACTGAACTTGTGGGCAATTCATCAGGTTGTGAATTTTAACCTGACACTTACAATACACCAAATGCTTTTTCAATGCTGCTGTTGCACCATCTGCTTTGATATTGCCTCAGAATTATACTTAAAAATATGCAGCTAGAAGCAAAATGAGGTTTATAGAATTTGACTACAATCTATATCTTTCTAGGAGGGAGGATTAATCTTCAGTGCTTGAAAGCTTTTATGCTTTATAATTTTTGACAACATTTGAAAAACAGAACACAACTGGCACTGCCACAAGGATGTAAAAGTTTGCTCTTTTCAAGTCTTAAAATAGTTGTGTTCTTGTTAAGTTCTAAAGAATATTTTGTGTGGTGTCATTTTTTCTTCAGAATCTAACCCACAGACATTGCTGGAGTTTGTTTTAATGAGTCTTTCACGTGGGTAGGACAAAAATATTATGTAACTATTAAAATAACATGGTACAGTAAAGCAGGTCTCTAAAGGATAAAGCCAGTATTATTTCCTTACATAGTGTAAAGAGCAAAACCTACTGAAAATCTCAATTCTTTTGTGGTCAGACATAGCACAAGTGAATAAAGAGGCCTCACACCATTGCAGCTTCATGTCATAGTATAAATATTGCAGATTTTACAGTTGCAGTTGGAAATTTAAACAGAATAATCAAGTTGCAGAGTAGGCAGGCAGACAGTTTTATGAGACATACTGTAATTGTTCTGACCTACTCCTGCTGATGATGAAATAGGGGCAATAAAGTGAAAATCTTACTGTTTCTTTGTCCTTCCTCTAAGTACGACCTAAATGTTGCAAATCTTATGGCAAAAAATGATGATATTTCTGCACGTTAGTGGCCTCTATTGTTAAAAGCATTTACTTATTTGGAAAACGGGTTTTTACTAGATCTGTTGAGTGGGAGGCTCTCCAGCTCTCTCCAATCATCTAGTGCTGGCCTCTGTCAGAAAAAACATCCAAGACTAGGTGTTTCAGGAGTTTAAACAGCACTGCAAATTGCATTCTAACTTGTCCTTATTCTAAGCAAAAGAAAAAAGAACTGAAATTTACTCAAATTTATCTTTGTGAGTTTTTCTTAACTAGTGGAACATAAAGTAGAGATGAAGCAGCTAAGTTGTATTCTTTATATTCATGCCTTTAAACAAACATTTATAAAACACAAAAATAGATGGAAACTCTGGAGATACCGCCTAAGAATATATGTATACTCCCTCTACCACCCATAGGGTGATACTGTTGTAGATTAACAAAATCTAGTTTATATTCCTCAAACTGAGTATTCTTCAACCTCCACAAATTCTTTGTCTCAGACAAGTTCCTTTGCACTTCTGCTCTACCTTGTCCACTTGCTCCCGTGATCCCAGCCTCTCTTCATTTCCCCTCTGTTGCACTTTTCCTCATGCTCCTCCAGCCTTCTTTTACCTGTCTCACTAGCATTTTTAAGGAAGCACCTTTGAACACTCACCATTTGCTTCTTCTCACTTAGGGAAGGCTCCCACCGACACGGCTCATTTGCTCCATGATTATCTCCCGAAACTTCCCATTTGCTGAGGAAAAAAGAATAGCAAGACATAATAAGATTGCTGACATGTTAAGGCTCCTGCCTATCATGCACTTGCACTTCCTTTCTTTTCTATTTATCTGTTTCTTTCTCACAACCCTTTGCAAGAAGGATTTCACTGTGGGCCATAACCACGGGTCTCAGATAAGGAGAGCAATAGTGATAACAAAAGCCGGGGGTGGTTTATGCTCAACACACATTAAAAACCAAATCTCACACCCATTGAAATATGTGATGCTAATTCAACTGGAAGCAGCCAAATCATCTTTCAAAAACTAACACTGCGGTGACTGAGGATTGCTCAGCTTGATGGATTAGAAATGTTACATAAACTTCACACTGCCCCAGCTGCGTGGGGAAGAGTTATTCTCATTTTATGAATAGGAAAATGAGGTGCAAAAAGATGATGTGGTTTACAAAGTTCCCACACTAACGCAGTCTCAAAGTACATCTAAGTCTGGAAATCACAGCACACAGCAAAGATGCCATTCCACTGAATATTTTCTTCTTTAATGCTGAATATTTCCAGAGAATCAATAGTCTCTGTTACACAGGATTATGCTGATCACTCCAGAACAACCTCTGAGTACCCCTAAATTATACTTTTACCTTTGTTTCCTTGTTTTTAAAACTTAAAGACTTTTAATACTGCAATATTTGTGCAGCTCTGTGGCGCATTCTGCCTTGCTCTTTGAGAAGGTCCAGAGTAGCATATTTACATTTTCTGCAACACATGGAAACTATGCTAATTATTGCATTAATGAAAAAATTATCTGGATTGTCTCTGGCAAAGCAGAAGTAAACTGCATAACATCCACTGCATATATAAACACAAAAATACTAATCCAAAACATTCCATCATTAACTGAGGCTCTTGAGTGTATATTAGAGTTCAAAAATTAAAAAAACCTCAAAACATTCTGTTCCCCTAGTACAGACAAAATAAATGGCAGCCAATTCACTTCAAAAAACATTGGTGCACACAAAGTTGGTGACATAATTAAGAAATGTATTCAAGCTATTACTAATTTAACATAGCTCATCAATACTTCCATCAGAAAGCTGTTTATAACCAAGTGTCACAACTGAATTTATGCATTGTAAATACAAATATATTTTATTCATAGAAAATTCTTGTGACTTCAATTATGCAATAAGTATTTATTTGGAATTCATTATTTTTTGTTTGATAACCATCACTAATTCATGCCCAACTGATTAAGCCTGCTGTAAAGCTTTAGTGAACATTATACAAGATAAAATATGGATTTGTAGAGCTCTGTATTTTCCCCTACAGCATCTAGTGGAATTTGTGGACAATGACATTATACTGTTTCAGAGGACCACTGAGTTTTATGTTATAATAACATTGCTAATCATGGAAATATATTGCAAGTCTTTCTGTTAAAAACAATGTAAATCTCCAGCATTAAAAATTATTGATTTAGCAGAGCTTCAGCTACTTGCTGCTTTTAAACTGCACAAAGTTATCGCTCTTCTCACCACCCTTTTTCATTTCTGCATGAGTTTCACACACAGGGTGTTTCCTCTCCACCACCCCTCACTTCGCGGGCATGAGAATGATTGCTTACCAAACAACCAAGCTTTCAGCACCACTGCCTCAGTAAAAAGGGTGGGATGCTTAAGGATACATAGTGAATTTAATCTTCCTCCACATTTTTTCTTAAGAAAAGGCAGAGTGCTAAAATTTGTGTTGGAATATAAAGTAAGGTTCTTATATTCCTGAAATTACTTTTCTTTTTATATGGTTTTATGCTCCAGTTTCCTGAAGTTCACTATGAAATCAGAAGTAAAAAAAAAATTAAAACAACAAGTAGGTGACAGAAAAATAAAGGCCACACTACTGCTGCTTTCTGTAACTCCTGCTCCAAAGACAAATCTACTTTAGTTATGCAAGGAAACAAGAGTTCAGGCCGATGCATATTATCCAACATTATTCTGACTTAAGTGGTTTCCAAGTATTGAAAAGTAAATAGGGACTATCTGTTGAGTTCACAATTAACAACAAGTGATAATTTCTCTGATCTCTAGAGATGATAGCAGCAAGGCACATGATTAATATGTTATGTATATTAGGCACAAATTATTATGTGCCTGTATTCTGTTCTCTGCTTTGCACATGAACTGCCTGGGAGGATTTCAGTCGCCTGCAGCAGCTACCCAACACCTCCCTGGTACTGACTTCCATGGGGATCACTCTTGGAACAACAACAAAATTAAATCCTGTGTCTTGAGAGGTGACACCAAATGCCATTATCAGATAATGAGCACATTCAGCACGCAAAAGGTCCTAGGCTATCAGAGAACCCACCGCTCTGTTCACACAATATAGAGTTACAAAGATTTAGAACCTCTGCTGTTGTCTGTGCTGCTTCCAGATTTAAATAGGCCTGAAAACTTCTCAGATTGAGCAGGGAGGAGGAGGGTGCACAAAGGGAGCCTCTGTGCTGCCCTGCAGAGTCTGTGCTGGAGGATGCAGCGTGCTCTGGAAGTGCTGCAGCCGGGGATGCAAACTCACCTGGGGCAGCCTGGAGACACGGGGTTTATTAAATTCTATTGCTAACAAGATCGTGTGTAGTACACACTCTCGTGGGATATGGTTTTGCAATCCTAACCTCACGGGCATACCAGCGCATGTTTTACTAACCACTCCGAGGAGTAGCTTTATACAAATGAAGTGAGTTACACAAACAACACCTAATGCTTTTCCCACACAGTTTACTAAGGAAATGGAAGTAACTCGAGGTTTAAGATGCTGCAAGACTCCCAGACATATCTTATCCTCTAGAGCCTTTCCTTCTACTACTTCTTCAAATTACAAGTAAGAATCCCTCCCTCTGATGCGACATCAACTCTACTTTCAAGCCAACCCTTGCCTATTCGGTGGGAGCACCTGCCTAAACCACAGTTCATCTGTGCTCCCCTCTCTGTCTCAGGCCAATCTTGCCGCAAAAGTCAAGGCAAAAGAAAAGTAAAGTAGAATTTTCATCATGCTGAAAATTTTAGGCTGATGAAAATGTATCCTGGGCATTCGTAATTAGATTTCAGCACCAGACAGAAAATATAAATTAGTTTTCTAGTGTCTTCATCAACTGTTAATACATAGTTTAATGATCTAAGACCTAGCAAACAGTGTAAAAGCATCACGAGTGTACCTGAATGACAGATGGCAGAAAGGGCAATATAGAGGATGCTAAATCAAAGGAAAGACAAATTACAGAACAAAAGATATGAAGTAAATTCAGGTTTAAATAGCTGGATCTTACTTCATTTCCTTCTACAATTTTCTCTTAATTCTGCACCTGTCCACTCCAACTACTAAAAGAGGTGGTTATAGAAATATAAAGTTGTTTCCACAAATAAATACCTTCTGCATATATAAAACAGCCAGCTAAAGACCTTTAATTTTTCTATTTGACACCTATTTTTATGCATTATTTCTACCTCAGTCTGTATTTTATAAGAGTGTAATGTTAATGCAGCAGAATTTCTATCCAAACTTAAACACTTCAAGTGCTGCTTTTTCAGTTTTAGGCACACGCATCATTAAGTCAGGACAAAAACTCCTCACTTTGCATTGCTAGCAGGATACTCAAACTACTCACAGTGAAACATTCTTAATTATGAGAATAAATCCTTGCTGTCGTCACTGCACTTTACAAATGTGACACCTATTTTTATTTCTTCCCCAAATTCCGTAGCAAAAATGTTGCAGAATGTGAGCAATTAGGACTAGGAAGCAGTGGTAAGGCAGGAGTAGTATAATGTGTAATCAGAGTAAGACTGCAACAAATATTCCACCATTCAAGCAATCAACAAGTTTAGTTTTCTGAATGTTTTCTACCAGTGTGTTTTATGAGTTTGTACAACTCAAAAAAGTTGTACAGAATTTGGAGGGTTTATCTCAACCCCTTTCTTGATGCTTTTCCTCGCAATTGGAAGGCCACCTAGTCAGAGTTCCTCATGGTTGATTTCTTTCTCCACTAATGTTCAGTAGCTATTGTTTTATTGCAATGTATTTACGAGAAACAGGCAATTTTTTTAAGGTGCCAAGAGCTTCAAGCTTTGTTTGTTTATAGCTCCTCTGTGCACTACTACATTTTTTCTTGGATTCAACTGCCAATGTAAGGGATTAAGGGGCTAAGCGAGTTTGACTGGTGCAGGAATCTTTCAAATATGTTCCTCTAGCTCAACTCTTTCACTGGCAGTTTTTACTTAACGATAACTGCCAAAATAAAAATCCCTTGGTGCAGCAGGAGTGACAAAACAATCACACTTTTCAAGCACAATTCAATATCTATTCACACCTCTGATAAAAATGAAATAAAATAAAAGTTGACAAAATTATGGAGCTCTGGCCTGTTGGCTTGCTTTTGCTGGGGTTTTTGTTTAGGTTTTTTAAATGTCCCAACTCATCTTCAGATTGTTAGAGAGGGCTCGAGGAAGTGTTTACTGACCTTTAGTCTGCCCAGGGGGCAATAATTTGTCAATTAACCTCATGGAAGTGGAAATAACTTTAAGGTTATCCTACAGAAATCTTTCATGAACACTCTCCAGTTACTTCCTTATTAGTTTCAAACAATGTGCAACCTTTCTTTGGCTCCTCATCCCAATATCAGTGATGCTTCTGAGGTTTTCTCATTAGAAACGCAAATTATTCCTTCCATGAATTACAAACAGATTTAGATTTGTATTGCTACGAAAGGGTAAATTGTCATTTTCAATTAGAAGAATTATTTGGTAATACCACAAACTCAAACCAATGCTAGACCCCAGACCATATCTGCTGCTACAACTCATTCCTGACCGGTCCTATTGTTTTGCTTCTGGTTTCCTGGGCACTCAGATTAAAGTTGTACTAAATACTATAATGGTTTTTCTTTACCAAGAATGCTAAAGTACTTCTCATGCTTCTTAATTCTTGGTTCTCAAAACAAAGTACAGTTGTGTTCCTTTAAACCCATGCAAGTATACTTCTTCAAAAGCTATTTGCTACATGTCCATTTTCAATAGCAAGATGAAGATAAAAGTATTGAAAGTCATCCTTATACTTTTCTGCTTTTGTTCATTAATTGTTTCAACTATGAACTGTTTGGTGGGAGTTTTTAATTATGAATACTCCCACATTAAGATTTTTATTCTTTTGAAGACATACACATACAAGCATAAATAGTTATTTAGTAAGAGACGCTGGTAGATTGAGAAAGAACAAAAAGAAAAGAACCACCAAAAATGAGAATTTTTTTTTGATCACACGGTTGAATGCCAATGCAAATACTCTTATTAAAATTTGTGGATGACGCAATGACAAAAACCATACGGAAAAAACTTAAAGTCTTGAGAAAGTTTCATTGAAACAAATACTGGGAAGAATTATAGAGCAAGGAGTATGGAAGAGGGGTCCTACCCACAAGGTAAGAGCTTGAAGCTGAGAAAGCTGAAATTCTGAAAAAAAAAAAGGAGAGAATGAGTTGAAATGTAATTCAGATACTCTGTCATGATGCTGGGGAAAAACAAAACACAACCTAATTTAATACCTGACAAAGGAGGAGCAAAAAGGTAAGAATGAGATAGCGTTACAGTCCATATGACTACAGCATGTGCTAATCAGTTTTAAAGAGCTGAGAAATCAGCGGGAAAATGTAAATATATGACAAATATGATCTCAATGTTAGAAAAATGTGTCTTATTAAGTGTTACAGTCCATATGACTACAGCATGTGCTAATCAGTTTTAAAGAGCTGAGAAATCAGCGGGAAAATGTAAATATATGACAAATATGATCTCAATGTTAGAAAAATGTGTCTTATTAAGTGTTACAGTCCATATGACTACAGCATGTGCTAATCAGTTTTAAAGAGCTGAGAAATCAGCGGGAAAATGTAAATATATGACAAATATGATCTCAATGTTAGAAAAATGTGTCTTATTATCGGTAGACAAGAACTTGATCTCATTAGCCTGTCTAAAAGAGGTCTTCAGTGTCACATAACTCTACTATCTAAGCATCTTCATGGCAAGTAAAGAGAGCAACAACAGCAAGACAAAATAACTCAGCTGGGAGACAAATATTCCTCAGAGTGAGGGTGGCTGAACACAAAAACATTCAAAGGCAAATCACAGATTTCCTATTGCTTGACATGTCAACCCTTTCTAAAATATACACTTAAGTTATTACAGTTACAGTCAAGTGACATTTGTGACATGACATGATGGTCATGACCTGTGTCATACCACACGATCTGAGTAATTCACTGATTCTTTTCTATTTAAAGCCTGTCAGAGAAAACTTCCCACGTTTTACCCTTATAACATGTGGAAATAACTATATATTAGTAAATTGTGTATCTACATCTTTCCGCTATTTTAGGCTAAAATAATGTATATATATACACACATATATTCCTTAGTCAGAAATGTTCCCTCTTGGCATGAGGGAAGCTTGATAGCTCTTGGCTTGAAAGAACATGTGATTAACACATGTGGGCTCAGTGTTCCTCATTTGAGAATACTGGCTTCATTTGTATGGAATACAAATATGTCACATTTCCTCAATATCTGAAACAGAACATTTATATTTATGAGGATATAAACTCATTTTCTCAAGTCTCCAATATTTGTTGAAAATTAATCATCCCCTTGCGAAACACATTCACTAGAATATTCATAGGAAGCAAACATAATGAATAATCATGTTCAACTTTCATAATCAAAAGTTCCCAAAGCAATTTACTGGAGATAAGTATCATTACCCCCATTTATGGACAGGGAAACCGAGGCAAAACATTAACTTTCTCAACATCAAGTAGTAGACACATGGTATACCTTAAATTTCTGTCAAAACGTTGGGATTCCCATTCCTCTAGGTCATAAAGATAGTCAAGGGGAGGGGGGGGAAGTTTTAATTTCAATGAATATTAATACTTTTCTGTGATCTTTAGCAAGATTTCCCTCAAGTGATTGATATCTCTCCAGTGTTCAGAATGTCTGTGTTCTTCAAGGTCTACACGTTTCCACACGAAGTTCCTGAATTATTACACTAAATATTTGGGAAAATCTAAAATAGGTTTCTTGACTTTATTTGTAGCAATGCTGAGACACCAGAAATACTGTGTGAAGCTTCTCTTCAACAATTTTCATGTTCACTCTGGTCTGGAGCTCTTCTTGTTTATCTAGCAAGATTTAATAAAGACAAAACACCAGAGTAACCAAAGTTTGCTTGAAGTTGTCACTAAAAAAAACTACGAAGGGAAAAACCCTCAGTTTAAATTTTGTACTTTTCAAACTCATAATATACCCTTCTTCTATTAACCATTATCGTTTTAATTAAGGCTAAAAGATCCCGTCTACATAGAAAACAAAAAAAAATTATCCTCATTTTGACTGCATGAAAAAACAAACCAGATTGAAACACTGAAATTATAAAACATTCTCTGGTGTATCCTCTCCATTTATGTACCTCTAGTTTGATGATGAAGTCAGTTCACAGCCCTATTTAACAAGAACAACTCTATATATACAGATTCTCACTTCTTACTGCTGCGTTTAATAGTTCCTTTTAAAATGATATATGCCAATGTAAATATAGTTAACATAAAATAATTATCTTCACAAAATATTTATTAAATTTGCTTCTCTACATAAAGAGTGAAAAATAAAATCTCCACGCTTCGCTCAGTGCTTTTAATGGGAAACTGCCGGTGAAGTCGTCAACATATTCTCGGTGTACAATACATTAAGCCAGCATATGTGGGTGTCACATAATTGTAGACAATTTAGTGACTGAATTCCTTCAGGGTTTTAAAGTCCTACTATGTTTTTGCTTGGATACCTCCTTTCTGGGTCATTAAGACATGGTTGTCAAAAGAATAGATGAAACAAGCTTTTAATGCTTTATTGCTGAATAAGAGTTTGAAGGAGTTGCTCTGTCTTGGTATCCAGGGTTTACAGCTGCAAAGCTGTATTTTATCTCACACCCCTGCCCCCTGAAGCTTCATGCTAAGGGTGAAACTCATTTTAGAGAAAACACTGCAGAGTTTTCTGGATTTTGATCGCAGGTCTTAAATTACTGTATTATCTGACATGATCCCCTTCATTAATGCACACGCTAGTTCCTCTGCACCAGTCAGCAGGAGCTGCTCCTGCCTAGGCTGACCTGCAATCCTTGGGGAGCTACTCTGACTACACAACAGAGCAAATCACATCGTGCTGTTACTCCCAGTCCCGCTGCAAATACACAAGGTATGGAGAAACATGATTGGCAAGAGATGTGACAGTGGGGAAAGAAAGGCTTCTCTCTAGGGACAGTGGCATCAAAAGGAAACCTGAGGGAAATAGGGGTCTGCTGCTCAACAGGGTGAAGGACATAGTGCTAGGGCATGCAGGAAGGACTGGATGATCATTAATGCCTCAATCGGGCACTACAAGGGGCAGAGGCAAAGGGCAGTACTACTCAAAACAGAGTATGACTGAGTTACAGTGGAGAAAACTGGACATAAACACAAGTCCAACATCTGAGACCTTGGGTACACAAAGGACATTGTCAAACCAGATTAAACCCAGTGCAGAGCTACCAACACAGGCTGAACATAGCACACACAGAGAGGCTGAGAGGAGACTGTCAAGGCTTAGAGGGAAAGGCAGTAATTGAACTACTGCCTTCTACAAGTGCCTGCTAAGAGGTGTAGAGAGGACAAAGCAAGACTGGAGCAGAAAAAGAGAATCCTTACACTTGGAGACACTGCAAACTCATCAGCAAGGCTGTGAGAAACCTGGTCCAACTTTCAAACAATGTAATTGCAACTTGTTGATTTCAATCATCAACATGATTATGGTTTCATCATCAACACAGTGTCATATAACATCAACATAATTATAATCTATTGTGATCTTCTACACGATTATGATTTCACAACAAACATATCACATAGAACATCAACAATTGTAATTGGTTGACTACCGTAAGGTTTTTTCTCCATATAATTATTGCTATTATTATTTTTGAAGAAAGAGTCTCTCATACTTTTTCTACTTTGCATAAAATTTAGAAGTTGGATATCATATCTGAACTCAGTCATTCTCTTCAGCATAGTCCTCAGATTTCTTACCTTAAAGGACACATACACATGTTAAAGGTAAGCTGACCTTGTTTGGCTGAGCAAAAACAAGAGGGAGATTGGGAAGGTACAGGACATGGCAATGAAAGACATTCTGGAAGATCCAATAATTGAAATTCATTTTATTTTAAAACCCTTCATACTAACCCAACTGCCACAAATTTTCAGTTCTGTGATACCCTGCACGTTAGAGTAAGCATCCACAAACCTGAGGAAAAATCCCATGAGTTTAAAAGGAAGTGCAGATGAAGTGGAAAAATAGAAACACCTCAAGGGAAGGCTGAGTGAGAAGTCAGTCTGCTGCAAATTTACTACATGATTGTGAGGCAAATAAAAGGTTAGGAGAATCTTGGGTGAATTAGAAATGAAAACTAAGTCAAGGTGCTGAGAACAACTTCTCTATACTTCTGGGAGTTATGTATCAATTTTTGACAGTTCAGTACAGAAAGACAGGTGCATTTGACAGATGTACTTTTTCTGCAAGACTGAATGAAGAAAATTCCAGACGATTGCAATAAAACACTTATTTCATCCTACAGAAATGAAGAGTGGAGTTTGCTGAAACCCTAGCAACGCAGATAGCTGGAAGATAGCACTAAAACATGCAAACAGCTGAAAGAGGGAAAAGGATGAAATGTTATTCCTGCTTTCATCTGATCTTACATGGAAAAAAAAAAGCGATCATTTTATATACACCTTTCCACAACTGTTACTTCATTCCCTGTACAGGGGTGGTTACAACATGATTACTGCTGTGCACTCCAGTGAGGGTGCAGGTTTACAGAACAGGTCACGGACATCAGCTCCTTCAGACATGGAATTGTGTTTGCCTTGGTTTTTTTCCCAAATGACATGCAAGTATGGTTCTAAATCCAGCTAGTTGGTTGACTGCTTCCCTTAGAATCAGCCCACAGGCTTTCATAAACTCTGTATAAGGCCAATCCTCACTTTTTCGTTCCAGAAAATGGATTCCAGAGTTTTCCCATCCTGCAAACACCAGTAAACACTGAGTAGCAACAGGATATAGAAGAAGGAAGTCTATCAGAGAGCACCTGACACTGCGGAGTGTAGTAGGTACCTTTTGTTACAATTAATTTTTCCTTTTTTTTTTTTTTTTTCAAGACAGGATATATTTGCACCTGATAAAAAGGCACCAGTTAATTAGGCCTTCAGTGTTGATTAGGTGGCATTGAGCCTGAACTCTCTTTTTCTATGAGGAAACTCTCCCCCCCACCCCAAAATATCAATAAATCAAACCCAAACTTTTTCAAACAACAGTCTATTTCCTTGCATCTTTTCATTAACTCTTACTTCCCTTCTCTTTGCCCTTTTAAGCCTTGCAATGCATCACCTTCCTTACTTAACACAATAACCATAGTCCTCTGTAGCTGAATCACAAGTAAATCCAAAACTTTTTATCTTGTTTTCATGACAAAACCTTCTATATTTTCACATATTTAATGTTCAACACAGCCCAACTGTTTGAAGAAGCCTATAAACCAAAGTCATTTCTAGATATTGAGCAATTTTGAAGATGCACAGCTTACTCAAAGAAACCCTTGCAAATCTTATCTTTGCTTCCCACTTCTATTGCAGCCCTGCCTTAAGATTTGAATTATGTTAGATCACACACAATAGATGAAAAGAATATTCTTATTCTCACCATTTTCTTAAACAGATCTTAATGCAAATCTCCTGCTCTTAGTCAAACCTCAATTGTGACTGAACCTTCTGATTATAGTCATCTAACTAAGAACGTCCCACAAATTCAAAAAGATACCATACATGGCATCAGCTGTCCCTTCTATCAAATAAAGGGGTCATCAAATTTTCTGCAGAGAGGGGAGAAGGAAGTAAATACTTGGACCAGCTTTCTATAAACTTATTTTTGCTCCCAGAGAAATTTACTTTTACTGGATAAGAATTTCAGTTACTAACCCGAAAAATATGTGCTTTACAAACCATGACTTACATTAGAAGGATTTGTGAAAAACAGCAGACTTGTCACACTGATGCACTTGGTAAATGCAAGCTTCCTATATATGTGTAGAGTATTGTGGAAGAAAGGAATTGCTAAACAAATTACTGCATTTCACTACCCAGCAGGGTAATAACCATAGCAACATCTCATAGAAGAGGAGGAAGGTTGAGAAATTGTAGCTCTGGGATTAGATATTTGTAGACTCCATTTTGAAGAGAAAAATCTTTATTTAATTAAAAGTTTATTTAATTTTGGAGGGGAAAAAAAAAAATCACTTGGGTGTCTACAATAGATTAGAAAATTTATATGGAAAGGTATATAACCTTGCAGAAATTGCACAGTGCGATTTCCATACTTTACAGCATTTTATTTAAAAGGTTTAAAAATTAGCTACATCTATATCAGTAGCTAATGTACATATTAATCAAGCATATCAAGGGGTAAAGTGAATATACAGAGGTTAGACAATAATGTTAAGATGCAGCTCCTTCGGGGACTCATCATCAGGTAATAAATGCATCTATTAATATGATTATGAACACATTCTAACTTATTTTTATTTCTTCACTGAAGTCTGATTTACCATTTAAATTTAATTCAAAAAGGTGGTGAGCCATTTAAAACGTAAGTTCAGAACCATGTGGACAGACTGCTAAAGTCTAGGAGTTGAAGTTAGTTTGGGGTTTCAAAGTCCTTAAAAGTTTACCTTCAGACTTCTAACTGAGAAACCTTCTAAATATGCCTTTTCAGACATGCTGGGCTTTCCAGTGTCAATTTAACTTACAAAGGCACAGATGTGACAAAGCTGAATGAATTGTATTTGGACTGTGGTCCCCAGAACCAGAGGAAGTTAGAAGGGCTCCACAGGGGTCTCTAGCCCAAATCCTGCAAAGCGAGGGCAGCTAAAGCAGGTTCCCAAGGCCTGTGACCAGGTAAGTCTTGAACAGCTCCAAGAATGGAACTCATTCTTCTCCGAGCCCAGCTCAAATAATTTACAGTCCTACAATGATTTTTTTTTTCCTTTCATCAAGTTG
>WEKX01025118.1:271993-285470 GCA_013390025.1 Pitta sordida
AAAAGAATGTCTGACTTAGTCCTGTCTGGAATTCTCCACCAATGAAATAACTAGATAATCTTTGCAGATACAGGCCAAAAATAAGAGTGAAGAACAAATAGACAAATCTCCAACAGAGACCTTTTTGGATTATATTTCATACAACAAACAAGTTTAACATGTAGTGCACTTAAAGCATTTTTAAAAAACCCTATTCTCCAGTGACATAAATCTTCAGCTTTTATGCACAACTACTGTGTTCTCCTAAAACTGAAATATTAAAAGTAAATGGTCAAAATTGATGTGTTCTCAGCAGCCCTTCTGCAGCAATTTTGCCAAGTCATTTACCCATCTAATTTAACATGGTCTCACAAAAACGCCAATGGGAAAGGAAAAGGAATTGTTCAGAGCCAAGAAAATTTAAATTATGCACTTACAAATGGAAAATCTGTGTGTGTGTAACCTTCTCTTAAGCCAGGTCATGAAATGAAAAGCTTCTTCAGGTGAAAATATAAGTTCTGCTTTTTACATCCAGACTTTTCAGAAAAAGTTCCTCTGTAACATGTGATATTGGTTCCATAAGGTAATGTAAATAACGTAATATCCAAGAACGAAGGTGCAAGAGATGATCATCAAGATGCCACTTCACTAAGGAACAAATTTATATATTTATTTTTAAGGCTGGAAGTTAGAATATGTTTTTAATAACCAAGGACAAGTAGAAAAGATTAATACAAATGCAAATACAAAGTGCAAAAAAAAAGAGAGATGTTAAACATCCTGATTCTTGCAGGCTCGTTGACATTTTCATGGGCAAGCTTTGGGGAAAAACCCACAAACAAACACACGAAAAAACAGCCACGAACCCAAAACCCTTGTGAATTTAATTAGGACTGATGCAGTACTAACATAGGGTGGAAAACAATTTTCTACACTTATTAGGTACCCACCTTTAGAGAGGGAGTAATGACTCAGCTTCCTGCAGTGACTGCCCAGGTTCTCTTACTGGTTGATGGTTTTGGTAACAGGATTACAGAAAGCACACTTTGGGGGGTTTTTTTTGTGAGGAAGATACAGGAGTGTGGGACTTTTCTGAAAAAACACAAAAGCAGCCTGGATGAAACAAAACTCCCTCACAAAACTATGACTAACTGGAGAAGGAATCTAAGAAAGTGAAGGGAATTCAAAAGGAGCAAAGCAATTTAAGGGCACAAAAAAATAGAGTGACTAGTCAGCTAACTAGGAACCCTGAAGACTTGATCAGAAGGTTACAGCAGATCATAAGTTGTTTATGATTCAGTAAATGTCATGCCCTTACAAGAACAGGAACAATTTCCTCAGAGGCACAAAAGCATGTTCCAGAAATAACAGTTCATCTACATAGCACCTGAAATGTTGCATCTCGGTGCTGTTCAAGACAAAGTTAAAGAATTTGTAGAAGTAAATTATTTCAATTAAAGGGGGAAAAAAGAGAGCTAAAAGGTACTAAATTTGTCCTACAAGAAGAGCTTAAACAAACTGTTGTTTCTTAGACTACAGAAAAGCAGAACCAGAGGAGATTTGAGAATAGTCGGAATGTACTATAAAGAAGGAAAGAATCTATTCACAAGTTTTACTTGGGATACCAGAGGAATTAACGAGCTTGACTTACAGCTAAGGAGATTTAGGTTAGATATTAGGCAAATCTTTCTAATTGTAAGAACACTTAAGCTCAGGCTAGATTTCCCTAAGGATGCTGCAAAGACTTCATAACTGGAGATCTTTAGGAGCAGTTATGTGCTCATCTGCCAAGGATGAAAAAAGTACAGTTGATCCTGCTTTGGAGCAGGATGACAGACCAGGTGACTGAGATCTTTACCTGCTCCTCTTCCTCTGACACAGAAAATTTAATTTCCTAGAGTAGGAACTCAAGTGGATGGACTCCTAATGCGGGAGGTGATTTTCAATTGATGCATAAATTTTAGCTACTTATAGTGAAGGGAATAATATAAACACAATTTTTACTGTGGAAAAGATGTCCAGAAAATTTAAAACAAATGGAGCAATTTCTTAGATTTTTCTAGATAAAGACATTTAAAAAAAAGGTATTTCTATTTTACTGAAATTATTTTCACACTTGGCGCTTTATAATGTTTGGCGCACTCTGTAAACCTCATGTTTTATAAGCCCATTCTTTTCAACAAATTGAATTTCAGAAAGGGTATTTTTTAGTTCTTGTAATATCTTGATGTGATCTTTCCTCGTTATAACATCTCTCTGCCTTCCAAACACATCATACACACAGCAGTCTCAAAGGGGAATTGACAAAGCTGTTGCATTTTGTTTTCACATGATAAAAGTTGAGAGTGAAACTTATTACAGCACCTAAGGTGAACTGATTTAATTACTTCACGTGTGTTTCTGAGCTGTATTCTGTTAAAAAGCTGGAAATGGTGAAAGGACTAAAAGAAAGAAAATTTAAAACGTGAACTTTCTACCAGTTATGTTATAAAGTCAGCAGACCACCTCTAGAAATTTCTCCTGGCTGAGCACTGCATCCTCCTGTTATAAAAATCTTCATTCTGATCTACATTAGTCCACAAGTTTTCGTCTGTCCTGGTTGTTCTTAGGCTGAAATTTGGTAAAAATGCACACAGAGTACAAGGCATTGATTGACACCAACTTTGTTACACCTGAGGAGGTACAGACATAACCTCCAATGGCCTACATTATCCAGACTGCCTGGTTTTAACTCTGGTTTCTGGGGGCATACAAAGCTACACCCAGCCTTGTAACTACAGATGAGAAATCAACCTATAAAAAAAATCTAACCTAAATCTTCATGAGATGGGGATGAAACTTAAACTGAATATTCTTTTCATGCTAGAAAAAGCTCTGAAACCACAGAAAATCTATTTTGACAACTGTAGGAGTTAAACTCTAATTTCAGATGCGTGGCTGTCAAAGAAAAAAAAACCCAACCTGTTTCTCTGCCTACAGAGATTAGAATCTGGCAGATGATCTTAAAAACCAGCTAAATATTCTTTTTAGACAGTCACCTCCTTGTCCCCTTATTCACATAAGGAGTCTTGCAGTATTCAAGAACAATAAGAGAGGTTTGGCTCATCTTGGTTTTCTGTTCAATAACGTGCTGTAAGATCAAATCAATACAGACAACTGCATATTAAACTGAAGGTCACTCATGTGGCAGGTTCTCTACAACAGCTCCTGTTTATACACACCTCTGCCGGTAAAAACAACGATTTCGGCAACTACTGGCACCTAAGTTTATGCTCTAGAGAACTTTAAGCCTGAAGACTGGAAGTCTCAGAAAGATTAATTAATTTCCAGAAGTGCTAGGCTTAATTGAGGCTCAGCTAATTATTCTGCTAAAAAACTGTAAGCTAATAAACCCAAGAATTAAAATACTTCATTATGACTGACTCAATTAAAAAACATATATATATATCTTCAAAAAACATATATGTATCTTTTCATGATACTTCTTACTGAATATCCAAAATATGAACAAATTCTATCATTTTTCAAAATTTTGGCTGAAGTACCACCTGAAATTTGATCAACACAGCACTAACCTTTCTGTCCGTAGAAAGTTGCTGAAGATTTCAGCAAGTAGGTTTAAGAACAATTATGGTTCTTAATACTAGTGGTGAAAGAAAAAGATTTCTCCTATATGCAAATTGGACATGCATTTCACTCAACTCTAAGTACAGATACCTACAATACAATTCATAAAGGTGATTTTTAAAAAGTGAATTGCACTAAAGAAGGTGCCATCCTCCATTATCAGTATTATCTAATCCCACTATCTGCTCAAAGACACTGTGATAGCTTTAGTACCTTTTTTTTGTATTTTCAGGTAGAAATTCATTGGGCCACTCTTGAAGCAGCTCTATTCTATAATCCCTTTGTCCATATACTTTAAATGAAAAAGAAAAAGAAGACGAATATATATATATATTCACAAATCATACTCTTTGGGTACACATTTCAAAATACAGTGTGGTTTATTAAACTTTTCAAATCCAGAGTGCAAAAAAAGTCTGACCTAAAAATGTTCTTACCCTTTCCAAATAAAATCTGTCACTTGTGGAAGCTGAAACTGGCAAGCTGTACTATACAAATATTTTTAGTTATTTTACACTTTGTTTTCTCGGGTACTTGCTGACATTGGGCCTTTTTTGGAACAGACACTATAGCAATAACTAAGTTTAAACTCTCATTTTAGATACAGGATTCAAACATCTCATTGCTTCTGACACTAAATGGCACTCCTCATAAAAATAATTAAGTTGACCAAGGAACTAAGTCAGACAAGACTTGGACATAATGCAGTTACATGAAACTATTCTTCATACTACAGCCTTCCCTTAACACCATCCCACTGTGAGAAGGCACCACACATTAGCTAAAAAAAAANGAAGGTGCCATCCTCCATTATCAGTATTATCTAATCCCACTATCTGCTCAAAGACACTGTGATAGCTTTAGTACCTCTGTTTTGTATTTTCAGGTAGAAATTCATTGGGCCACTCTTGAAGCAGCTCCATTCTATAATCCCTTTGTCCATATACTTTAAATGAAAAAGAAAATGAAGACGAANAATCAGGGGTATTTTAAGTGTGCTTGTGTTTACATGCTGATCCAAACATAGAGAGTCATCCTTATTTTCTCCTGGCAGTTGCGTGGTACACACACCCCAGCTTCACTAAAGCAAAACAGCAAGGATGTGAATAGATGGGACTTATTCAGGGACACATATGACACCACTGCAAGCAAATCTTTCCTCTTCAAAGTGTTGCTGAGTCCATTTGCTTCACTTCAGACAGCTCAAAAATTAAACTCATTCTGATCCCTATGCTGCTTTCTCCTTAATTTCTACATTATTTCAGGGTTTTTGAAAAATCCTAGAAAGCCTCTCAGGAATCTTATATTTTTAAGGAGCTTGTCTGTCCCATGCACATTTCTTTGGCTGCTGCTCTCCCCAGAAACACTCCTCCCCCTCCAGAACAAGATGCTTTCAGGTGCACCAGACAGCAGCTGGTGGATTCCACTCACACAGGTATTTCCAATGATGCAAATTCACCACATCAAAGTTTTGCAGACACAGATGCCCCAGAACATTACCAGTCAGAACTATCCCATACTTCTCTTTGCCTTTCCTCTTCTGCAGCTGTTGATTCAAACACTTGCTCAGCACCCGCCAGCTTTATTCTATCCTGTGTCAGCAACTCTTTACACCTGCAACAAGTCTGAGTGAGGCATCAGAAGCAAGAGCAAGCTCTGAGAGTTCTGTCCCTCCTCCTGTTTTTTGCTGCTGTCTTGCATCATCTCAGGTTTGTACAAAATACTGCCTCCAGCTCCTATGCTGGACACAGCATCTGCACATTTCAGTTCCTTTTTATTCTTACTTTCTTCTTCCCTCTGTCTTTCTCTCCTTTTAAGCCGCTGTGTTTCTGGAGTTTCCCTGGGGAAAATCCTAAACTTGAAAGGGCTTCTTAATAACCTTGCTCAGCCCTGCACACAGGAAATTAAGCCATCCTGCACACTCAGCATTTACCACTCTGTTCTGCAATCCAAAAGTCTCATACATACATACAGTTTGCAGCCATTTGGGGATTGACTCCATCACCTTGGAGAAGTGCAGGTGAATTTCCATATCTGTGTGTGAACTCTTTGCCTAAAGATGCGGGTAATAGTTCATATATTGAATACAAACAGCTCTAAATATATCAGAGTATGGCTGCCAAAGAGATCTGTCAGACAAACAAAACTCATACCAAGTGAAAACATAATTAAGGGCCTTCAACTCTCAGATTATTCTCCGCTTGATTAAGTGTAATGAGTGTCTGCTCCCCTTAAAAAAATGAAAAAGGCAACTTATTCTTCTCCCTGTTCCCATCCGCTGTTTCACTGCACTGTGGTTTAGGGAATTCATTCATTAACCCCTCTTAGTTATTTTCCCTCTGGTCCAAGGGGCTGATACTTAGGGACACAACCCTCTTTTATTTACATACCAAGGCTGAGACACTGGCTGTCTAATTTGGCTATGTCATCCCAGGCAGCCGGGCTGTGAAAAGCACAAATTGCTCAGCTGCACAGCGAGTTTAACACAGCACTCCCAGGAAGTCCCAGCCAGGCTGTCTGGAGATCTTGTGGAAGACTTCAACCAAATATATTATTTCTTCTACATTAAGAAAATCAAAGACCAGTGCTGATGTGTTTACTGTCCCATTTAAATCTGTGTTTCCTCACAATTGCTGATAAAGGACTGAGCTTTTTTCCTGACAGGACTGAAATCCTGACATATCCCACAAGTAAACATTTGTGGGGTTTTTTAACTTCAGATAGAGACATACCAGGTCCATAAAGGCTCTCTTTCCCAGATTCTACACTCTCAAATGCTCATCCACCACTTGGCTGCTCTCTCTGCGCTTATTACCACACAGCCATCCTTCCCAGCTTCCAAAATGCCTGCATCGAAATAACATCTCTGCCTTGACATTTATAAGTGCAGCAAGCTGTGCCCTTCTGAAGCCACCCATCCTTCTATTCTCTGCTCTGAATGACTGAGTGACCCCTTTAAAACCCGAGTGTAGAGATGGAGTGCGGTGCACCCAGGCTGTTTCCTGCTCACACTGCAGAGAACACACAGAGTGCCAAAGGCTGCCTTCCCTCCACACACGATTCCATGAAGTTTCTGTTAGTTGCAGCAGGCCACTGACAACCCCAAGCTAAATTATTACTCATTGACAACATCTCCTAAGCAGAAATCACACAATTCTTTTAATCCTCTGCCTCCTAACCCTCCCTTTAAAGCCAGGGCAGAAAGCACTGGGTAAGAAGACCAAAGCATCACGTTATAGGAATTATTATTGCAGAGATGGATTCACTCTAAATGCTTTTCCCACTTTGCAGTTACTCCAGCAAAGGCAAGACCCAGAAAGGGGAAGTGGAAATACTTTCCTCTACTTGTAGCAGAGACACAGCAGCACATGGCTCAAAGATGACTTAGGCCCCAATGTGCCACAAAAGTATTTGTCAGCTGGTCTGTGACTCCTGTATAATAAGCTCTCTCTGTATCTTGAGCAATATAACTTTTTTCCAGTTAATTGATGTGTCAGATTCTTAAAAAACCCCAAACAAACCAAAAAGCCCCAGCCTGTCAACACTTAACAATTACTGTGAAATAATTGTTTTTTACAACTCTTTGACAAATATACTGAAAAGCCTACGAGTCTAATGGTAGTTTGTTAGTTTCCTGAAAGGATTGTTTCAATGATCAGAGAACCACAGATTGTGTTCAATATTCATAGTAGTGAGTTTCAATAATAATATCCAAACGCACAGCTAAGTTATCGCCTGGCAAGTAGCACAGACACAAAGTACAAACCCAAAGTACCACTTAATGGCCAAGCCCATTATCAAACCCCTTTGGCCTCGGTAATGATTTGGAGCACTCACAAATCCAAGCTCCAAAGGAAAAATGATCATTTTCAGACTTGACGAGCTTCCCCTACCACAGAACTACCAACACCATTACTACAAACAGATGCTTGTTTCCCATATAAATAAAGCAATCAAAAATTGTTTATGGATTAGGGAAAGAGTTCAACATTTGTTTTCATTCTGTGCTAAATTAAATATGTGAGAGCACTGAGAAAACCTTGCCCGTATCTTGTTGCAGAGCCAGAAACATAGAACTTAAGTGCTCTTTTAACACTTTCTGAGACACTGCAAGTGTTGAAAGGCCAGTGCCTGCAGAAGTGCTGCTGATGTATAATTAAATTAAACAGGAGCATTTCCTTAGTCATGGGATTTCCCATGTTCTCCAGGAAAGGCAAGGATTTTATAAATGCAGTAAATCCCTATCTTTCAGTCACGTGGATCCACCAAAAAAATTTCAAATGCAAATTTGGCTACTTCCTCACAATTTGGCTTTGTTTTCTTCATTTATTTATTTTTAAATAGTTGTCTTGAAATATTATCTAAAATAAAGCAGAATTAATTAATTCAGATATCAAGTGCAGGTTCTACATACTCTTTACCTAAGAAATGCAGTGCAAAGGAGTTATTAAAATGTTAAGTTGCCATGGCTACCTTTGTATCACAAGGCAAGGAAAACTTGTACTCAAGATAAAGAAAGAAACAAGCCACTATTAATGCCAATTTTTTTTCAGTATTTCCAGAAGGAAAGCCTCCCTAAAAAGAAGTGTTATACAATTTGCTTTCTTTTGTTTGTAGGCAAAGTGATGACTATCTGCTACTTGCATTAGTAGTGAATTTTCACAAAGCACTGAATTCTTCACATTTCTTCAGATGTTTGAGACAAAGAAAACATGAGGGAAGAAACTTCTTTATTACTTCTGTAATTGCAGCTTTGTAGCTTTAGAATACAGTTTAAAAGAATTTGTTTTTCAAAAGAAGACATTGTGAGGATGCTTCCTAAACAAGAAACAGCTGAAATACTGTTGAAGCACCTGCCAATGAACTTGAACTGAAAATCTGAGAGAAAAACAGAGATTTATTGATTGCACCAGTTACCATGAAACACCATATCCTAATTTCCGTTACAGTTTCCTGAATACTATGAGCTTCCATCAATAAAGGAAACCTGCTTCAATAAGTGAAAACTGTGGAAACATTGTTGGATGCTAACATTTAAAGTCATGGAGGTTGCACACTTGATTGGAAGCTGGTTGTGGTTATGAAGGTGGGGGTTTATGTCCTAAACTAATTTTTCCTACTACATATAAATCTGGAAACACACTAAAATATCTAGGAAGCTTTTAGAGATCGAGTTATTTGTTTCATATTATGCCAGCCTGATTCTTTTATCAGAATATTGACTATATCAATACATTTATTGGACTTAAAATAATTTTAAATAGTTGCACCACAACAACACATAACCCTAAAGTCTTCTGCATTCATCCTGGAAGGGAAGAAGAAACATCAGAAGCAAACAACTACCTTTCTGCTCTGCATCAAGTTCTGTCCAGGTCCCAGTGCATTATGTGGTCATACAAAAACCTAAACTGGTGGGTTAAACCCCAGGCAGGAAGATAAAGCAATAAAGCAAGAGCTAGAGAGAAGCAGGAAAGCAAGGCTGGCTGGGTGGTGGCAGCTACAGAACCTCTTACTTCATCAGCAAGTGAGCTTTGAAATGTCTGTGAGCTGTGAAACACAGCATGTGAACCATCACTGATGAGATCTCCCAGGGCAATTACACCAGCAAGAAAGTTGGGACTTTTCAAAGTACAAAATAGGGAAACCAAGTATGTTTGTTCCTTCTGGTGTTTGAAAACTGGGATCAGAGATGCTCATATTCCAGTTGTATTGCCTTTGATTATATGAACCAACTAAAAACCTGTTTGCTAAAGAACTAAATGCTTTAAATTTAACATGAAACAATACACTGTTAATAAAAACCAGAGTGCACAAAGTCTCATTAAAAGGGCTTCTTCCCCTTTCCCTTGTGCTTTTAAATGACAGCATAATAGCTTCCAAATAAATGAAGACAACACATTTACTGGAGATACAACTGCAAAGACTACACTTGGTGATTGATGGCCAGTTCTTTCGAAAGCTTCAGCAGAGGGTTATGACATCCATTATTGCAAATCCCATACACCACCAGTGCAGAAACACAAAAACACTCACTGGATGCTGTACAAGAACAGCCCAGCCAACAGAACCTTAATCATAATCAGGTATGGAAATATACTGTCATTTTAATAAACACATTAAATAAATGTAATGAGGATTTTCTCTGGTCAGAGCTCAGCTAAAAATCATATATAAAGACTCCATTTTTTTCTGAGATATTAAATAAATTATTAGAACTCTAAGCATTTGGGAGAACAACTAGTCTCCCACCTTTATATTTTTCCATTTACTTCATGTGTTATTTTATGCATCAAACATTTTTTCTCCCCTCTTATCTTCTCCTTTTATAGCTGAGATGGCAAACCAAATGTTGTTAAGTGATTAACATATTTAAAGAAAACTTTGTCTCTAAACTCTCACCAGTTACACATGAAAACTGTACTGAGCTTTCAAAAAGTCAGTGTTTTCCAGACCGTATGTTTTGCTTTTTACTCTATTGGAAAAATATACTTCTCTACTTTCTTTACAAATTAATTAGCACATATGTGCCTGTACACACTTAGTGATAGTCCCAGAAAAACTTTGGTGAATTAAGTTATGGCAAACCACACATGCAAAATATCAGATAGAGAGCTGGTCATCTTGTGTAGCTGCTCTGACTCCTGAAATGTAACACTCAAATCAAGTTTCTAAAATAAAAGAATCACAACCACGCTTCTATGTACATATATAACAGCATAGGCATAAATATATTTATTTATGGTGTCATAAACATAATAGAACCTTCGTGGAATACTGTAAGCTTTCCAGGACGTTGAGAAATCCAAACTGGAAACAGTGACAAAAAGAAAAATAATAATATTTGAACACTAGCACCTGGCTTCAGCAAAGGTATGGAGTGCTTTAGAAGATTTTGGGTAGTCTCCTTGTGAAGGTGTGGAGCTAAGAACTTATGACATCTCTAGGCAAATTTGTAAGTCTTGGACAGGAGCCCTCAAAACTCCTGGCTGGCTCCATTCAAGTACCACTTATGGAGCAAGACCTCTTCAAGTAGGAGTGATAGCAGTCCAGCTCCCTGAAAAATTCACTACCAAAGTATCAAAAGCTCTTCTGAATTTCAGTTCATTTAAACCCTTCATGCTTACACAAATCCCCCTAAAGATTAAGATAATCATATTAAAACCTCTATGAATACAGCCAGCAGGGATCACAGCAAGTCTGAGTTACCATCAGATAAATTCTTTCATCATGAAACATATAAAAGTAAAAACTAAGTTTTCAGCTGAGATCCTTTTAAGAAATTAAGATGCTCTGAGAGGGGAACATAAGAGCCTTAGTAACATTTAGCACACTGTGTAAAAATCCATGGTCTGAATAACAGTGTCAAGGAATTGAGGGGGTATATTTGTGCTTTTCTGGGCGCAAGGTGGTCAGAGAGAGCTGCTGACCATCACTAACCCCCATACAGGGCACCATTTGCAAGATGTGTTCATGATATTAACTACTCTATTTACACAACCTTCTCACATGCAGCAATTAAAAACCAAAATCAATTAGCTACCGGAGCTATACCTAAACAGTGACTCCAGAAGAAAATAATGCAGACATCATGAGCCTAATTTAATTTTTAACTGAGACTTCTCAAAGTGCTAAAGTTGCTCTCATCTCAAGCTCCAGAAACTTTTCCTTTTGGATGTATTGAAAAGGTGAGGGGAGAAAGACAGGTGTATTATCTTATAAAGCTCTTTTTTAATTGAATTTCAGAAGGGAACAAAACCTAAAAACACACACACCCCCTTCCAAATCCTCCCACTGCAAGCCACAAAAACTACATTTATCTTCTTCCTGAGCCCATGTTCAGTCCAGCACATGGCATTGTCTTAGTTTGGTTTCGGTGGTAGAGAAAACTAAGCTCAAATCTCACAGTAATTGGAATGGAATGAGATCCTTTTCCTCCCTTCTCATGTCTGCTTCTTCTGAGCCTTCTATCACAAAGCAGTATTTTTTAACCATAGTCTTGTACAAACTCATTTTAGAGAAGAAATGGCACGAAACAGACTCCATCAGCCATGAAGTTTTCCCTCCTCTTCCAGAAGAAATTGCCTCTGGGGATAGTCTCTCACTTCCTTTCTCACTCAGTTTGCTGGAAGCTGGACAGCCATGGCTTTGCAAAGTTTTAGTGGATTACTCATCTAACTCAACCCATTCAGAAATATTTCTAATTAGTCCCAACAGAGGTTTCTCATCTACTTCTCCCCTCTTTCAATTAAATTGCCTTGCTGGAAAACAGGACTACAGGACTCAAAACTGTTGCAACACAGTGTTTCCTGAAATCTTCCTGAAAATGGTATCCCAGGAACCTTATGGGATTTAAGATTTGTGGGGTTTGGGCCTTTAAAGGGGTTTTTGTTTTCAAGTACATCATGAAGCCTGCAGCAGCCATGACGACATAAATCTCTCAACTTTAAGATGAAGCTTTGATGAAAGAGCCTTCAGGGCTAAGTGACCTGAGACCACATCTACCCCACAAGTCTGTCTTCACTACTTCATGAGTCAGGAGGATCCCTTGGATCAACAAGCATATGCTTAACCATTCTTTTTCAAGCTGTTGCACCCGCAGGAAGACCTGTGAGTTCTCATGTTAGACTCCAAGAGAAATGAAACTCCATTTCCTTCCATCCAGTTTCTCTGGTCCTTTTGACATCATTAAAACCAAGCATTCATAAATAGAGGCCTCTCTTCCCTTTACCAAGATAACCTCTTTGAAGTGGTTACCTTCTCCAGGTCTTGATTTTCTTCTTCCTTTAAAGTCATCTACTGGTTTTCCTACACTTCCTTCTTGCAGCCCAGAGTAACTGTAGATCAGACCAGAGGAAAACAGCACACAAGAAAATAAAGGAACTGAGGAATGTGATATTACCCGTAATTACATTACAGAGCTTCTTGCATTCTCCTCACTGAAAGTCGGCTCTTACGCATTTACTTCTTATTTCTAAAGGAATCACAATCTGATTTCCCACCTCCTAATCAGATGATCACCTGTCAGTTAAGGAGCTCAGCTGGAACTGCCTGTGCTTGCAATTTCTGCAGCTCACAGGCCCTGTGTCCAGCAAGTCCATTAGCAATCTAACGGACTGAAAGTAGCATAATCAATTTCTGGGAGCACAAAGAAAATCCTTTTGAAAAAGGGGGAAAAAATATTTATTTTTGCCTTTCAAAAAAAAAAAAAAAATCAACAAAGACAAGGAGCTTCAGCAGCATTCTGACCATGAGAGGATAAATCAGTTTTCAACCCTCCACAGACAGGTAATGAAGAACTGCTGTTGACACAGTTGCGGAGGGAAGATTCACTCGCCAGTTTCTATTTCTCCTGCAAAGGCAGAAACTGGGCGCTGCTTATTATTGTTTGTGACAGTGTTTCATGCCGAACAGCAGGTCCTCATTAGGAAAGCTGCATTTACCTCAAACATTCACCTCTCATGCAGAGATCAAGTTACAATTTGAGCTCACAGCGCACAAAAGTCGACTCGCTCTTTTTCAGGAGGCACAAGAAACAGGAGGGATTAACATACACCTGCTACTACAAGCAAGTTTTCTTCTTTCAAAATTACATCTTCTCATTTCAGTAACACAGCAGATCACATCACGCAGTGAGGAAAGTTTGCCTCCCTAGATGTCATTGAGGTAGGAGGGGGCTCAGTAAGAGAGTACAAGACTTAGAAATCTGGGTTCCTTCAAAAGCACAGATATACCTGGGCCTCTACAGCCAATGATTCAAAATCACATAGTAAAGTTAATTCTGTAATTAAATACAGAACAAAATTCGGGGCTGTTTATAAGTTGCAGATGCCAGTCACAAAACAAGAGCACAGAATCACAGAATCAGTAA
>WEKX01025120.1:0-16361 GCA_013390025.1 Pitta sordida
AACTCGGAATGACCTGTCAACTTGTGACCTGTGAAAAGATGAGACTACAAAATTATGAGATGTCCAGACTTACAAGCTTATCTGAGAGAACAAAGGTGTTCAAAAGCATTCCCACATGCAGAGGGGAAAAGGCAAGCTTGGTAGTTTGCAAGACAGGAAAGCAAAACTGACAGTATGGGAGCTCACATACTTACCATTTTAGCAGTTATAAATAACTTTATACAAAGAAAAGAGAGAAAGATTGAACCATGCCAAAGTGTGAGTTTAGGGGGTCACATAAAACTCTGACTTCTCTTTGCGGTGTATTGAGGCATGGACTCCAGTAAACCAGAGGCAAACTGAAGACGTTTTATTGTTTTTAAACCAGGGCTTTTATACTCTCTCTGCAAGCCTCGATACAAGGAGATAGAAAAAAAATACCAAATCTGAGGCTCTCCAGAGAAAAAGCAATCACCAACCTCCCAGTCAGGCAATTTTTCTCTCAATGATCCAGAAACAGATAACATAAAGCATGGCAAAACCAAACCCCAGACTTTTAAGTTAGTAACAATCAGTGCCCACTGTTGAGGCAACATGGCAGGTGAAGGCAATCCTAGTTGCAAAGCTCACATTGGTTCTGTAACTTCATTGATTTTTCTCAAGTCTTGTAACAGCCTCCATTTTTCTTTCGGATAACAAAACCAGGAGTGTTCCAAGGACTGTGAGAGGGTACTATATGTCCTGCTGCCAATTGCTCATGAACCAGTAAATGTAGATGGTGCAATTTGTCTTTTAGTAAGAGCCATTGATTTACCCAAACTGGCTTATCTGTTTTCCAAGACAAGCTGGGAACTTGCACCATATAAACAGCCCTTAAGTAAAATTTGTACTGAATCCTATCCCCCATTGGCTTAAACAGTCACAACCCTACAAGGTTAAAGGCAATGGCAAAGCAAAAATGAGCTACCCAGTGGTCTGGGCCCTTTACGGAAATAACATAAACACTTTGTTTCCAAACTATAATTCCTCCCACTCCAGCAAGCGATGATTTGGCTGATGCCAGAGGCCAGTCAGCCAGCCACATGCTTGCAGAGATAAGTTTCATCTGCACCACTACCTAAAATTCCTCTAACCATAACTTTTGTGCACAATTTCACATTTCAGTACAGGTCTGTAGGCTTGAAGTTGTGCCCAGAAAATGCTGGGAATACAGTCTTATCTCCATATTCGCAGATTACGGGTCTCCTAGGGGTCCCACGAATAGCCCAATCCGTGAATCAGGTTTGCAGCAAAAAAAACTGAGAATATGTGAATATGCAACTGTGAATCACGGCAAATACTGCAAATAATCATGAAAAAACATGAATATGTGAAACCAGAAGCAAGTACTGCGCACGCATCAACCAGGAAACTCCTAATAGTATTCGCGGATTAAGAAACCGCCAATCAGTGAAGCCGCAAATCCGAAGGTGCAAATGAGCGAGGTATTACTGTACCTTTCAAACCAAAACCACCATCTATCCCTTACAGCAGTTCCAAAATTAGGGGGATTTGGATGAAAAAACACAAGCTGCGCAATAGAAGAATTTATTGGGATAAAACATGGGGGCATGGGTGTCCAAACTATAATTTGAATCTCTCCAGTATAGTCAGAGTCTGTAAGTTCTGGTAAAACAAACAGTCCTTGTCGTGTTACTGATGAGCACCCTATTAAAATTGTGCTGCATCCATTTTTCAAAGGACCTTTCACACATGCCTTCTTGCCACAGCACGGGGCAGGAGCGGTGGCGAGGAGCGGTGGCCGCAGCAGTGGCGAGTAGCCTGAGGAGGTGGAGGAGGATCCCGTGGAGGAGCAGCCATGCCATGGTCCTGCTCCCTGCCTGTCTGCAATGTGGCACCTCCCCATGTTCCATCTCCTGTTTCCCAGACAGATTTTCCTTAAATGACCCTTTTGTCCACAGCCAAAACATTGTTGCTGTAAAGTAATAGCTGCTGCAAATGCTTGGGGTTTTGATTTTTACCCAACTACCTGAGTTATCATGCTGATCAGGTAAGAACAAGTCAGGCTCACAGTCAGAGACAGCTGATCCCAGGTAAACGGATCCTCAGTCTCCTCTTCAAAATCACTGCTCCTTGCCCGTTCCCTGATTTTTGCATGAGCATCCCCACCTGCCACGTGGGTGACTGGGGTTTGACCCCACAACAAGCAGGAGGAGCCAGAAGGCTCAGGGGGTGCCGTGGGAGTGAGCTGTATCATATTGTTATCTCATAGCTTCTTCCTGCTCTGTGGTTAAGCTATTCCCCGTGTTCTCGGCTGCTTACCTTTCATCCAGCGAAAAGTAATTGCTGCTAGCAGATAGGCTTCCTTTCCAGCCTCTTCCCCCTTTAGTTCAGCTGAGTTTACACTGCCAGGAGAGCCAGGGCTCATCTCTATTCTTTTTTTCTTTCTCAAGTCAATATTCGGGCGCCTTTTGTGGGCTTAGGGGGACACGTAACACTCCGACATCCATTTGCGGTGTATTGAGGTACGGACTCCAGTAAACCAGAGGCAAACTGAAGACGTTTTATTGTTTTTAAACCAGGGCTTTTATACTCTCTCTGCAAGCCTCGATACAAGGAGATAGCAAAGAAATACCAAATCTGAGGGTCTCCAGAGAAAAACAAAGCAATCACCACCCTCCCAGTTAGGCAATTTTTCTCTCAGTGACCCAGAAACAGATAACACAAAGCACTGCAGAACAAACCCATTTCAACAGATAGCTCTCCACAAACAAGCTATTAGCATTACAATCAACAAATAGAAATTTTCATAAACAAGCTGTCATCATCCTAATAGTTCAACATCTAAGACATTCTGACTCCAAAGTACTTGTCTAAGCATCTACAACTTCTATGGTGCTTTTGTGCTCCTTCATTTTGATGTTGTCTTTGTGAGGTATCTTCATTTTCTCCCCTTTTGGCCTAAAATCGGTTGTTGAAAGCAGAACCTGCAAGATTATGAAAGAAAGGTAGTTATTGTCCAAGCAATATGTTAGGAATGCTAGGATTAAATGATCTCCATGTTCAATCTGAAAACCTCAATCATATGACTGGGTACATGAGAAAAAAAGTCTGTTGCTGAGAAGGAAAGGAGACAAGAGATCTTGGACTGGTTAGTAAGATGTAAAACCAGTCACCTGCATGATCTCAGTTCAGACTCATCCCAGACAATGATGACCAGAATCTGTTACTGTTTGGTGATTCACAGTGACCATGAGAACACGTGTCAGAAGATTTAATGAGAAGAATATGGTTCAAACTATCAGGGATTTGAGCTTTCTTCTCACAGAGGGATGATTTCCCCAAAGCTGAAACTGAAGTCCAAATACCAGGAAACTTTTAGTATTGTAATTATTTTGTTAATGTATTGTCATTTATTTGCACACAGTGATAAACAGAGAATTTGGTATACATTTCCACACACTCCCACATGGGTATCAGACATTTTTACACTATGTTAAATATAGAAATGTAGTACCCTAACTAGTAGTGACTCATGTATTGTGAAAGTAGCTACCATTGAAGGAGGCAGTTTTGAAAGTAGAAAACTGGAAATCACTGTATTGAGTTGTGTAAACAATCAAGGATGAGGTTGGAGCGGTGGTTCTGTTTAATGAACTGAACTGACACCATGGCCTATAGTTACCTTCTAAAGTGAGTATGTGGAAGAATATTTGGGAGATATTAATTGCCTTCTGCCCATCCCATGGGATCTTGAGAGTACACAGTCTACATACATATCCCAGAAGTTCTGGGCTAAATCGTTGAAGAGTTCATTGTGCTTGGGCTTAGGAGATTCCTTTAGAAACATCATGAAGTCCCAGAGAGCAATGACTGTATCTGCTACCTTGAGTTTCTTCATTTCCACCAGCCCATGGGATGATACCTCCCAGCACTGATGGTCAATCTCACCCAGGCTTGGAGGAGTTTCTTTTTGATAATCTATATTGGCATAAACCAAATTCAGTATCAATATACAGCCCAGCTGAAGATACCACCTTCCTTTCCATACAAATTCCATTCTTCAAGAAGATACCTGGAAAGAAGCATATGAAATCACAGTGATTCTGCCGTTATGTAGTTCATTCTCACATAACCTTCAAGGATACCCCAAGAGATGATTCATTCATATATACAGAAAAATACCTTTTTTTCCAAATCATGGAATAAATTGCAGTCAATGAACCCTAATGCTGGAACTAGGTTTGCACCTGGAAAATGTTAATGCTGTTTAGAACATGAAAATTTGAAGCAGAAAGTTTGATGTGTCCATAGCCTATATCAGAACTGCTCCTTGAGACCAAGACCTCTTCCCTTAAACTCCTGCACTTAGATCATCAGTAAAATAGGTTAATACCAGATGTTTACAGAATCTTAGTGGTATGCTATTCTAAATTATTGCAAACAAATAACAGAGTTATAAATAGTCAGTTTTTCATGAAAAAGTTCAACTCAGAAAGATAGTAATGAAGGTATGGTAAACCAGACCATACACTGTAATGGGTGAGCATAGGCATGTTATGAACTCATTCAGTAGCTGTTGCAAGGCTGGAAGAAGGCAAATTCCTTTCTCGCTTACGTTAGAAAATTAAGCAAACTTTTGGCACAATTATTTCTAGCATATATTCAAAACACAGAAACTATCTGGTGAAATGAAGATGGAAAGAGCAGTAACACAGGAGGCATGATGAGAACTTCAAATGTTACAGAATATGTATTCATTGTTATAAGTGGATTCCCTCTGGGAAAAATGCGGTTTTCCTATGATGTGTATTCTGTATCTTTGATGCAAGTATAGACAGAACATCACTGGAACACCTGATAGTTTATTGTTTTTATCAGTCCTTTCTATCAAATGCAGTGGAATAAAAGAGTAAAACAACCCCTCCAAACTCCCAGATGAGTATAAGAAGTCTGAGAAAGCAGTCAAGACTCTCAGATAGTGCCCCTTATTTTGGTGTCCTAAATCATTTCTCTGTCAAGTAGTTGGTGCCATGCTCATTCCCACAGTTTCCAATTCAGAATGTAAAATACAATTGCAAAATAATATGAGGTGTTGTGCAAATGAAAGGCAACATTTTGGGCAACTGTGCAAATTTTAGTGGGAACTTGGCCAGAACTGCAAGTGTGCTCTCCCACTCTGAATACCTCTGGGCACTGTCAAAATGAAAAGTTAGTCTATGTTATCTTTGGGGTATTAACACAAATTGTCTTTTGTGCAACTCCTAGATACAGAGTTGGGTGACACCATGGAGTTCAGAGTCATACCAAACTGGATCAGGAAACAGGACAGTTTGAAATAGGCTTTTTGCTGTGGCCTCAGGGTCCTGGGATGATTTTTAGTCTGTTTGTATAATGACACTGCTGCAGCCATCTGAGATGCCTGAAGTCATGTATTCCTGTTGCTCAGCTTCAGAACCCAAGGAACTGAGACAGATACCCCCCAGCTTAGCTCACTTCTAAAACTTTCTTGGCCAGCTACATTTCAACAGGATTACCTATCTCAGCATCCTAAGAGTTTATGAAAATGCATTAAAGCTTCTCTTCCTTGAGCTGTTAGAAATCTGGTTATAAGCAGGGATGGAAATGCTTCTCACTTCCACTTCACTAGGCACCAGCATTCACAGGAAGGCTACACTGGAAATTTAGCTACAATGTATGACAATGGCAGCCAGGAAACCACCAACATTTTGAGTTGTTTTGATTTCATTTCATGTTTTAATCTGGCTAAAATCTGAAATGCTAAAAGTCCATTTGAACACCTCAAACAAGAGTAGAGACCACCACAAACCTCTTTTAATAAGTAACTCCTACTATTCCGTACAAGACTGATGAATTCCACAAAGGTAGTGATTAAAGACAAACAGCAGAAGTTGTACTTACAGTGTTTCTGTGAGGAGATGGAAAGAAAACAGCAGCCTTGAAGCAAGAGAAGTCACTCACTTGGAGAAAAAGAAAGAAATTCATGAGAGGGCTGCAAGTGCCCGGCAACTGCTGGATGTTCCAAGGATGCCGGGATTACACTGCACAGGGACGACTCAGTCACTGGCAAAGCAGCAGCAACTGAACTCAGGTCGGTGGAATGGTGGAGGGAGCTGTGGCAGTGGCAGCCCCACCTCTTTCTGCAGCAGGCACCCAGTGTCAGCACAGGCTGGGCTGGGGCCTCACCTGGAGAGACTGCCTTTGTGGGGGTGGGGGTGAGGAAAGGGGAGAGGCAGAGGGCTGTCAGAGGGAGGGAAACACAATGGGTAGCAAATCTTTCTTCAAACCAGTAACAGGAAAACTCTAATTTAATAAACATTTATTTCATAAATTCTATCTATATTCCTGTTTGCCCAACAGAACATGNTTTCTCGCTTACGTTAGAAAATTAAGCAAACTTTTGGCACAATTATTTCTAGCATATATTCAAAACACAGAAACTATCTGGTGAAATGAAGATGGAAAGAGCAGTAACACAGGAGGCATGATGAGAACTTCAAATGTTACAGAATATGTATTCATTGTTATAAGTGGATTCCCTCTGGGAAAAATGCGGTTTTCCTATGATGTGTATTCTGTATCTTTGATGCAAGTATAGACAGAACATCACTGGAACACCTGATAGTTTATTGTTTTTATCAGTCCTTTCTATCAAATACAGTGGAATAAAAGAGTAAAACAACCCCTCCAAACTCCCAGATGAGTATAAGAAGTCTGAGAAAGCAGTCAAGACTCTCAGATAGTGCCCCTTATTTTGGTGTCCTAAATCATTTCTCTGTCAAGTAGTTGGTGCCATGCTCATTCCCACAGTTTCCAATTCAGAATGTAAAATACAATTGCAAAATAATATGAGGTGTTGTGCAAATGAAAGGCAACATTTTGGGCAACTGTGCAAATTTTAGTGGGAACTTGGCCAGAACTGCAAGTGTGCTCTCCCACTCTGAATACCTCTGGGCACTGTCAAAATGAAAAGTTAGTCTATGTTATCTTTGGGGTATTAACACAAATTGTCTTTTGTGCAACTCCTAGATACAGAGTTGGGTGACACCATGGAGTTCAGAGTCATACCAAACTGGATCAGGAAACAGGACAGTTTGAAATAGGCTTTTTGCTGTGGCCTCAGGGTCCTGGGATGATTTTTAGTCTGTTTGTATAATGACACTGCTGCAGCCATCTGAGATGCCTGAAGTCATGTATTCCTGTTGCTCAGCTTCAGAACCCAAGGAACTGAGACAGATACCCCCCAGCTTAGCTCACTTCTAAAACTTTCTTGGCCAGCTACATTTCAACAGGATTACCTATCTCAGCATCCCAGGAGTTTATGAAAATGCATTAAAGCTTCTCTTCCTTGAGCTGTTAGAAATCTGGTTATAAGCAGGGATGGAAATGCTTCTCACTTCCACTTCACTAGGCACCAGCATTCACAGGAAGGCTACACTGGAAATTTAGCTACAATGTATGACAATGGCAGCCAGGAAACCACCAACATTTTGAGTTGTTTTGATTTCATTTCATGTTTTAATCTGGCTAAAATCTGAAATGCTAAAAGTCCATTTGAACACCTCAAACAAGAGTAGAGACCACCACAAACCTCTTTTAATAAGTAACTCCTACTATTCCGTACAAGACTGATGAATTCCACAAAGGTAGTGACTAAAGACAAACAGCAGAAGTTGTACTTACAGTGTTTCTGTGAGGAGATGGAAAGAAAACAGCAGCCTTGAAGCAAGAGAAGTCACTCACTTGGAGAAAAAGAAAGAAATTCATGAGAGGGCTGCAAGTGCCCGGCAACTGCTGGATGTTCCAAGGATGCCGGGATTACACTGCACAGGGACGACTCAGTCACTGGCAAAGCAGCAGCAACTGAACTCAGGTCGGTGGAATGGTGGAGGGAGCTGTGGCAGTGGCAGCCCCACCTCTTTCTGCAGCAGGCACCCAGTGTCAGCACAGGCTGGGCTGGGACCTCACCTGGAGAGACTGCCTTTGTGGGGGTGGGGGTGAGGAAAGGGGAGAGGCAGAGGGCTGTCGGAGGGAAACACAATGGGTAGCAAATCTTTCTTCAAACCAGTAACAGGAAAACTCTAATTTAATAAACTCTCATTTCATAAATTCTATCTGTATTCCTGTTTGTCCAACAGAATATGCAGGCATAATGTTTAAAGTAATGGAAAAGGACAAATATGTAAAATTGGGTCTGTAAGCGTTCACAATATGCTTTAGTGGAGTTCAACATGATAGGAACAGTCTGTTCTTTCAAGTAGGTTGTAATGATTTCTGTCTAAAACCCAATATATAGAGAGTACTTAAATACAAATCTGATCTGAAATGAGAGTTTTCAGAATAATTAGGTATCTTCGGGAAGCCTTTCCAGCTAAGCAATGTCAACACTGCTTCAAAATCTTGCTTCAAAAAAAGTAAGCCATGTTTGAACCTGCACAGCTATATAGACAAAAATACATCTGGAAGACTGGAATATGGTTATCTTACCTCTGAACTCTTTGTATCATTGAAAGGAGCTAAAGCTCTATTAGCTGTAATTAGTCCTTGAAATTCTAAGGCAGCTTTCATAGCCAAGGAGATTAAAGCATTAGGAAGGATGTACAAAGAAGATACCTTTTAGAAAGCTCCTTCACTTCACTAATAAAAAAATAGCACTCAGTAAGTTTTCAGGTTAAGCTTTTCCCTTTTAGTTTGCTTAATGCACTACTGAATTTATTAGCATGGTCAATCTGACAGTGAAACAGCCAAAACTTCAAAGGCATTTAAAGACATGTAAAGAAGCAGGTGAATAGAGGATCTATCACTTTTATATTTTGTAAAAGTATATAAGGTCTTGTTAGTAACANCCTACTCTAAAACTCTTCGGAGTCTTGGGGTTTGTTCCGTAAATCACAGGCAGTCACACAGCTGCTTGGCCATGGCATCAATTCCTTCTTCTCGTTTTATTCCCACTTAAAACATCTAGGTGTAGTAGCACAGGATCCTGGTGCAGAGTGATTTCATTCTATTCCAGCAGCCACTGGTGGCAGCCTTCAGTCACATTTCTTCATCCCACAGATACAGGTATTTTTATCACTCTCCTCTTGCTTTTCCTAATCTAGTTAATAAATCCACCATTTTTAATCTTAAACTAAGGTATTCCCAGAACACAACTATAGAAATCAGAAGGCTAAGGAACAGATTTTTTTAGGAAAATCCTTTTGAATAAAACGATCTCTCTTTAAAATGCTACTTCATCAACAATGCACTCTTAAGGATCTATTTATGTGAAAACTTTTTTATGCTGCCTTTAAAAATCACCTGCCGAGGTGAAAATCGTTCTGAAGGCTGACTTTCTTATTTCATTTTCCTTTCTGGTGGTATGCATCTTATCAGTCCAGCACTGAGGGATCATCAGCTGTGGCAGAATGCCACCTGGAACAAGGATAAACCCATTAATTTGACAGAGATTAAAATTACTGACAACTAATTATCCTATGGAGTGTTACATGATGTTTGTAGGACGGAAGCACCACAAAAACAGATACTCATCATGTTTATTAAGTAAGTACTGTTATTACAATTTCTATTTCAGAACAAGCAAGGTCAAGGAAAGCCAAGAAAAGTCAATCTGTAACCACCGTCATAAAATCCAATGTACCTGAAAGCTACATAGCAGCTTGGACTGAAGGGAAAACCCCTTAAAAACTGAAGACCATGCCCAAGCACTTTGGAAAGCCGATTTTGGCTTTTTTTTGAGCTAATGACTAAATCTAAAGTGGGATTTAGAGAAAAATTGTGCTGTGGTCTTCATTGTGCAGGGGTTCAGGAAAAATTCCAAAGATGCAGCATATGCCACATGTAAACCTGCAGACTCCAGCACAGGTGTTTGGCACCAAGTTCTATGAGATGGCCTATATGGCTTATTTTTTGGTTTTTAATTTTTTTTAATAGCCAAACTTGGGCAAAATACAATGTTTCTCTCAAAATTCTGGGCATGGCAGAAGTGCAGCAGGCGCCACATCTGGGGACCTTAGGGAAGTTGGGGGATGGGAGCTGCCGGATCTGGGGGCTGAGAGGTGGCGGGGTCAGGAGGTTTAATCTTGAAGCCCTCCCAGGCAGGTGGGAGCACCACTGACTCTGCATCACGGCTCAGCTCTGCCCACACTGCTGCCCATGCCACAAACTAATAATGAAAATTTATTAAAGAGAAATAAAAAGAGGGGAAAAGCCTCATCTCAGTGCTGTTGCATTGGTGGGGAAAACATGCCCAACTAAACATCAACATAGCCCGGTGCGTACCGGCACAAACATCACAGGCTGCTTACGTCATAGTCCTAGCCGTAGTGCTGGCAGCAAAAACCTCCACCCTGCCCAAAATAAAAGCTCCCTCTAGGCAGCAGCACTACTACTTTGTTTTTAATACAGTAGATGTTTGTTGCTGTATCAGAAACACTTAAAACAGTCAATACTGGACAGGGCAGGGGGGTCTCTTCTAGGATATGGGGGGCAGACGAGGGAGACGGGAGGAGGTGTGGAGAGAGGGGAGGGAAGAGGAGAAAGCTGCAGGCAGGGCAGCAGGTGGAGGGGAGCACCAGAGCTGAAGACCCTCCCAGCATGGGGTGCCTCTGTCCTCCAGTGCTGCTGCCAGCTCCTTCTGCCTGTCCACCCATGCCCCATACATCTCTGAGGAGCGGAGCAGGAGCGGGACATGGACAGCCACCAGCTCTTTCAACCAGCTCTTTTGACCTGCTCAGCCTCCCCAGCCCACGCTCATGCAGACAGCCCCGGCAGGAGGCAGGGAGGTGGACTCTGGCCACCGCCCAGCAGGGACAGGGCAGGTGGTGGTGAGCTGGGGAGAAGTGGCGATGGTCAGCTTCCCTCGGCCCACCCACGGACTGTTGTGTTGGTTTGGCTATGCGCAGCTCTCAGCCTATGGAGGACTCACTGCCACAAGCCAAAACATGCTGGGGGGTGGGGGAGGGAAATCAACCAAAACCCCCCCAAAAACCAACTTGCCCGGAGCAGGGAGCAGCCCCACCACCTCCCCTCACTGCCACTCCCCGCCTGTCACTCCATTCACCCATGCCCCCTTTCCTGTTGGAGAGACCAAGCCTCCATTGGTCGGGGTGCAGGGACTGACTGTTTGACAGCAGCAGCTCTTTCAGCCCGCTCCAAACCGGCTGGTGCGTCCCAGACCATGAGGCTGTGGGTGCCATTGCGGACCACTAGGGTACCCATGCTGCCACCATGCCCAGCACTGCCACCATTCTGCAACCATCCCACAGGGTCCTGCTCTGGAGCAACACAGGACAGCAGCCCAGGGCAAGCTGCCCTGTGTTTGTCGGAGCAGTGCGGCGCCTCCACCATGTTTGAACACAAGACACACTCCACAACCAGAAACCCTGATAGGCCCCAGCAGAGACGTGGCAGCAAACAAAGAGTGGCAGGAGGCTCCATGCCTGATTGGCTCTGCTGCGGGGACGCTCACCAGGTCCAGGAGCACTGCTGGCTCCTGCACGGTTTCTGTACTTGGAAACATGGCTCTGGTCCAAACACTGGGATTCCACAGCCAGGAAGCAGCAAAAGGCATTTCCTTCGCTTTCCTGAGGCACTACACAGTGCACTGTGCTCCCAGGACCTCTAGAGCTCATTAGTGGAGGAGGCGTGGCTACAAGTGGGGCTTAATTGAATATTCACACGCTTGCTGTCTTGTGTTTCGCTGGGTTCATGGAGGCTCAGCGGACTCGTTCACCCACGGCAACCAGTTCTTGACTGTATTTCAACTCTAAGTAATTACGTGTTGCTAAAATGTTTCAGCTTAATTCCTACATATTTCCATCAAAGTTAGTTCTTTTCTAGACTGAGAAAAACAGCACATATAGCACAAATTTCAAAAAAACTGCTGGTAGAAGTTTTTAAATTGTTGGGGAAAGAGATTTTATGGCTTCCTCTTGTTAGAGTTGATGACAGCATGCTACCTAGTGATTTATATCATGAAAAAAAGGAAGAGTTGTAAAATTGTGACTTGATATAGCTGTACCTTTGTTATTTTCAAGCAACCATATACAAGTATGTGAAGTACACAGTAAGAACAGAAAGACCTGAAACTGAAACATTATTTATCATGAAACTCAGAATATGCATTGACTATATACAGATCAGTATGGGGACCTTTAAAGTGCTACTGGCCTTTTGTATGACTGAATTACAGGCATTTCTGTGACATAGGCACACTCATACATAAACAGGATTGATTCACTGAAGATAAAGAATTGAGTCACCCTCTGCATCACTGATTAGCTGCTCTTGAAGTAAAGAAACAACAGAGTGATGTTCTACCATCAGGCTTGAAAGTGAAGTGCTCACAGCTCACAGCCCTGTTACTGAAGATCAAGTACAACACAACCATTAGTGACTGAACAGCCAACATAAATCAGGAGAGAAGGGTGACAGAATCAGTGCTGCCCTGGAAAAACAGAATACCTTCAGGAGACCAGATGTATTTTTGAAGCAAAGTACAGTCATACCTCCATATTCACTGGTTACAGGTCTCCTGCGAGCATGGGCACGACATGAATATGGCAACTTATTGCCATGAATATGGCAATTTTGCAACACTGCAACACCCTGGGGCCCCTTACGGTGGTGGGGGGCATGTTGGAGCTTTTTTTCCTTTAACTGTGGCAGCTATGGTATGTCCACCAGTCCCCGGGGACAGGAAGTCCCTGCTGGCATTCAGCAGGTGCTCCCTGGAAAGGTGCTAGCAGGGACAAAGGGACAAATGCTTGAGAGCACACACAGGTGGGGGGGCAGAGGCTCCCACCGCAGTCTCTGTGGAGGAGGCTGCAGCACTGCAGGAGTGCTTTCCCTGGGGCTGTGTATATCACCAGATGTGCTGGGCACCAGGCGCACAGCCCCTGGGGACAACACAGGGCTGGGCACTTGGATTCTGCCAAAGTTAGCACAACTTCTGCCACCAGCATTGCCTCCCCCAGCTGTAGCTATGGAGACAGTAACACAGACACACACACATGCACACAGGCTCCTGGCACGGGTGGGCTGGCGGTCTGGGCTGCCTGCCACAGCAGAACAGGACTGTGCCATGCTGCGTGTTACAGAAGACTTCCCCACTCCTGGCACAGGCAGGCGGGTGGCCTGGGCCACCTGCCGTGGTGGAACGGGACCATGCCATGTCACAGGATTATACACTGCCTCCATGAATAGCTGAATAATACTCGCTGGAAAATATTTTGTGAATCAGCAAAGATGTGAATTGGAAGGCGTGAATAAGCAAGGTATCACTGTATTTAGACAACAAAACATCTAAATATCCTCAAACTTCAGAGTTTTAGATGATTCTGTTTCCATAATTCTTAGCATAGTGTATGTGTGAGGAGGCACTTAATGGTATAAAAAGTTCCAGAAAATGCACAATGGCACATTTTAAATGAAATGTTAACTCCCTGCTGGTACAAACTTGTTAGCATGAGCTTGCTCTGTGTTGAAATAAATCTAGTGTTATATCAATAAATTTTACAATTTCAAGTCATAGCGTATAGGAGACTAGCTTTTCTTTATTTCTCGATTTGGAGGTCGAGTTTGGATTGATTACATGAGTTGAATTAACATTGTTTAGTAGCTCTGCTGGCATCCCTGTGCCCGTTTAACCTCCTGCTGTGTGCTAGGAACAGCACACTGATTTTAAAATCAGCACACTGATTTTAAGTCTCTGCTAAGTGGACCAGCTACAGACCCAGCGTCTCTCAACAGTCATAATAATTCTACAGGACTAAATTCAAACTATGTCCCACAAAAGCATAAGAAAGCGTGAAAACAAGGGATATTTTTATATATACTTGTATTGGTATCCAACAAGAGCTCTGGGCCTATGACTTGATCCTTGAAGAACTTTGCTGATAAACTTCTTGCCATCTGCAACTTCCCTTCTTCATCTCACTTGGCAGTTCTTTTGCTGACCTCCTTTTTTTCTGTTCTCTTCTACAGAATACTGACATCATGTGCTTTACCGAAGTCACAGTAGCACAACCTAACTTTTGCGTATGTAAGGACTTCTGAACCTTGCCTACTATTAAGATCAACTGACAAGTCCTTCCCATATTATGAATCATAAATCTGGACAAAATGTTCTGCTGTTTTTACTCTGAAATGGCATGGGAACACAGAACAGGAAGGTTCTCCTGTGTGAGAGGGCCTAGTTCTCTGCCACTACAGAAAGCTCTGTTGTACAATCACCTCATACATTTATCAAGAGCCATATTAAAAACAGGTATATTTTTGCTCCCACTAATGCCATGGAAAAGCTGTTTCATAATTCAATTGCAATAATGACTAAAAACATTATTCTAATTTCCTGATATATTTAATACTGAATAGTACATATCTGTTTGTTCTTGTGTCTTTCCCCTGCAAATTACATGGTTTTCATTCGCCATGTTTATTTTACCGATATATTTATAGACAGCACTTGTATCTCCTCTCTGCTTTTGTTTTATTGAAGTAAATAAGATGAGCCATCCTAAAATCTGTTCTTTCGAAAGGCTCTCAAGCTCTCTGATGATGCATCTAACATCCCTCTGTCCCTCTTTCAGTTCAACCTTAGCTCAACTATAGAACAATTATTACATGTTTTCACAGTACCCCAAATGAGGTTTCACCAGGCCCTTACATAATGACATTAGTACCTCCCTACTTTAAATGAAATGCGTCTCCTGAGATACTCCCTTGTTGTGGTTTAATCCCTGTCAGCAACTAAGCACCACACAGCTGCTCCCTCACTCCCCCACGATCAGGATGGGGGAGAGAATCAGAAGGGTAAAATTAAGAAAACTTTTTGGTTGAGATAAAGACAGTTTAATAGGGAAAACAAAAGCCATACACACAAGCAAAGCAAAACAAGGAATTAATTCATCATTTCCCATGAGCAGGCAGGTGTCCAGCCATCTCCAGGAAAGCAGGGCTTCATCACTGGTAACAGTTACTTGGGAAGACAAATGCCATTACTCCAGATGTTCTCTGCCCTCCTCCTTCTTCCTCCAGATTTTACTACGGATCATGATGCCACAGGATGGGATATCCCCTCCCAACAACCTGTGCACCCCCAACCCATTTGCTGGTGGGGTGGGGTAGGGTGAGGAGCAGAAAAGCCCTTGGATCTGTGCAAACACTGTTCAGCAAAAATGAAAACACCTCTATATTATCAACACTGTTTTCAGTACAAATCCAAAACAGTCCCATTCTATCTACTGTAAAGAAATCTATTCCAGCCAAACCCAGCACATTTCTGTATGTATGAGGATTCCTGGGTACATCTGAGATCAAGATTTCATGAGTATGTTCTCACTGACTTTATCAAGACTACTACAAGAAAAGTAAGACCATTCTAAAACAAACCCTTTAAGCCTGATATCTACCTTTTCAACCTTATTTGTGGTTATCTCCCTCTACAGTTTCTCTCCTAACCCAAATTTTCTCATTACTTCCCAAATGATACCGTATCAAACGTTTGAGGGTATTAATACAGCAAATTTGAAGTCTTTCCAAAGCTTTGCAATGAGATTGAGACCAGGTTTTAGGCTCTGTGGTTGTCCAGGTCACTTTTCTTCTTTTCAAAGATAAGCAATTACAGTCTAAGTTCAGCCCACCTAACAAAGCCTTAGCAGAGACAGATGGCGATGCACTGGCATGTTCATGACATGGCTTCTCCTCTGGAGACACCTATCACTAACAAGTACAGCAGTTTCAGCCAACAACCTCACCTCGGACCCCTCAGTTAATGCCTCGAGGACAAGGCCAGACCCATATCTACTATTTCCAGTCACCTTAGAACATTCTTAATGGATCCGTCCACTTGCTGCTCTATTTTATGTATTATTTGTTTCCAGGCTGGAAATGTAGTCCCCATGATCTGAAAGCACAGCATGGGAGGCTTGCATTGTTCGCTGTTGTGATACATTCTTTTCTGCTACTGACATGATCCATCCTGCCTTGTGCCACGTAGTGAAACCACTTTGACACCGAGGGAAGACTTACACTGCATTTCGGGCATTTGACTTAGGCTTGACAACAGCCACATCTTCTCCTACTCTATTTATACGTATCACTGAAAAAATGTCTGCCCTAAATATCCCACACGATGAACAGTACAATGCAAGCATGTCCAGCTGGCAGAAAGTAGAAGTACTTTCAGCTGGAACAGAGTATCGTTAAAAATAACGTGACAGCGGGAAAAACAAGTCAGCAGCGGTAAGCAGAGTGAAAAGCTTTTTAAATGTACGTGTCCAACCAGCGCCGGCACGGAGCGGGCACCGGGGCCGGGCGGGACCGCGCCTGCGCACGCGCGGGGCCGGTTCGAGCGCTGC